>CM074720.1:15540619-15671818 GCA_037306005.1 Rhinophrynus dorsalis | reverse complement strand
GAGTGGGCCGGCACGTCAAAGTTTCCTATCTGGTCCTTAAAGGACACACCCCGGGGACCACTGGTCCTTAAGGGGTTAATGTGTGAATTTGGTATCATTGAGGCCTAATTGAACGAAGGCTTGGTGCAATTCTGAAGCAAACCAAATGTACGATAGGGAAAAAATAAAAGTCAAATTTGATTTAAAATGGGCTTTTAAATTAAAATGAATGCTTGAAGTCTAAGCAATGCCCTCTGCCCCTCAAATGGTTAACCACCCTCCCAAACCTAAACTAAATGAAAGGTTAGTCATGACCCCTGACTACTTCTAACTTGCTCCGGTAGTTCAGGGGTTAATACTTACAAGAGTTGCTTGACCAAGCCTCATTGATCAAAGACAGGCAGTGGAAACCTGCGGCTCTCAGCATCTCGTTATACACCGCTGGACTGGTCATGTGGCTCACTACGTATTAACTCCTGAGCTACCAAGTAGAAGTAATCAGGAGGATATAGGGCCAACCTTTCAGTTTACAATTGAGGGGATTATTTTTCATTTAAAGGGATAGTAATGTTTCAAATAAAAGCAGCTCCAATGAAATCTTCATAGTATTTGGACCATGGAGAGTGATATTTCAATACTGTCAGAGTTGTAGTACAAGAGTAATTGAATGATAAAGTATCCCCCTCCTGCCCCTTTTACCTAGTGTAACACTGCTCACCTCAGATGTGGAATCTGGTCTCTTGACTGGACAGGTCACAGCAAGGGACAATCTTCTTACTGTGATCATAAGGAAAACCCTACCCCCTTGAAAGGTTTTTCCAGGTTTTTCTTAAGATCACTGAAGATTGTCCCCTCTCTGTGATCCATCTGGACAGTCTTGCTGCTCTGAGGTGAGCAGTGTTACATCAGTAAAAGGGGCGGGAGGGGGATACTTTATCATTCAATTACTCTTGTACTACAAATCTGACAGTAATGAAATAACACTCTCCATGGCCCAAATACTATGAAGATTATTTGGAGCTGCTTTTATTGTGATTCATTACTATCACTTTAATCCCTTGAATGCTAGTGAGGTCTTTTACCTCCCAAGCATTCAAGGTGTGAAAAGCCCCATTTTAGGGAGGGAGAGGGGGTAAAGTTTATGCTGTTATGGAAACCTTTTATAAATGGGTTATTAGGCTAATATGTATCTAGGAGCCCGGTGGGCGGAGGTAGTAACGAAAAGAGTCGGAAGGGTTATCAATAAAGAGATGAAAGGGTTATTAGGTTAATATGTATCTAGGAGCCTGGTGGGTGGCGGTTAGTAGTAAAAAGCTTAAAGGGATAGTAAACCTTGAAAATAAGTTTATTTTATATTATAGCCCTTGAAAAATGTCTTACCTCCCAAACCTTTATGGTTTGGGAGATATTCAGAAGCAAGTATCCCCCTGAGTGACGTCACCGTTCTAGCTCTTCTGTTGCCTGCGCAGCTGTTCTAGCTCTTCTGTTGCCTGCGCAGCTGTTCTGTTGCCTGCGCAGCTGTTCTAGCTGTTCTGTTGCCTGCGCAGCTGTTCTGTTTGCCTGCGCAGCTGTTCTAGCTGTTCTGTTGCCTGCGCAGCTGTTCTAGGCTCTTCTGTTGCCTGCGCAGCTGTTCTAGCTGTTCTGTTGCCTGCGCAGCTGTTCTAGCTGTTCTGTTGCCTGCGCAGCTGTTCTAGCTGTTCTGTTGCCTGCGCAGCTGTTCTAGCTGTTCTGTTGCATGCGCAGCTGTTCTAGCTGTTCTGATGCCTGCGCAGCTGTTCTAGCTGTTCTGTTGCCTGCGCAGCTGTTCTAGCTGTTTCTGTTGCATGCGCAGCTGTTCTAGCTGTTCTGATGCCTGCGCAGCTGTTCTAGCTGTTCTGTTGCCTGCGCAGTCAAATAACTCGCTTCACTGAGTCCCCTGGCTGCGCATGTGTGTGCACAGAGGCCAAGGCAGAGGAAGAAGGCAGAAAAATGTCCGCCAAGCTGCCTTGGTGTCAGCCGGTGGTTGACCGGGGGCAGCCAGGTCCCCTGGAGTGACATGCCCAGTTACAGTGGTGACCCCTGTGACCACGGCAGTTACGCACTGTGTGTAACTTAACTCTTTGAGTACCAGAGGGGTATACAACACATTGCTTTGCAATGCGTTGCATACCTCTCTGGCACTCAAAGGTTTCAGTCTAAAAACAACCGTTACCTGCTTCATGTATACAGACCGGATTGGGCACTGAAAGGCCTCCCACTTCTACCCCCAACATCAGCTCAAGCCTGAGTAAACCGGGGTTTTGTAGGATTCATTTTGTGGGGATGCAGCTACAAGTAATTATAATCTTTTTTTTTTTAACTTTCTTTTTTTTTATTTATAATAATAACAATACATATAATATATGAATACAATAACAAATATAGTAATATAGAACAAAGACAATATTGTTAGGATAAGTTCAATATAATCTAATATTAGATAATCTTAACATAATATTCAATATAATTAATAACATAATAAGTCAATACAGGAAACAGATATATAAATATAATAAATCTAAGCGGTTAGAACAAAAATGTGCAATCACCTCCATATTTACTGTATATCCATGGGGACCATACAATTAGAAAGACTTGGTATCTTTCCAGTTCTATCGCAGATAAGTATTCATTTGTGCACAGTGGCGTAACTATAGGGGTCACGCCTGCGACCGGGCCTGTGCACTCCAGGGGCCCAGCCCCCCTGTGGCCCCTCCGCCTGGCGCCTGCAATCTCCTGCCAGTGCTCTGTAATACAGGGTGATGGACATCATCTCCCAGCGCTCTGCATTACTAAGAGCACCATGTGGGGAGCTCCTGGTAGGAGGTAGGAGATGGGGGCATTGTGGAGATTGAGGGTCATTGTGGAGGGGGTCAATGTGGGTCGAGGGGGGGCCAATGTGGTGGTGGGGGCCCATGGCACTTCTTGTACCAGGGGCCTGAGGCTTCTAGTTACGCCTCTGTTTGTGCAAATAAATCTTATTCTGTTCAGAATCATAACCCATGGCACATCAAGTTTTTTCCAATGAGCCACGTTTCACGTTCTAGTAGCAAGACTCAGGTTAACGATTAGTTTTCCTCGAATTAACCAGTGAATTGACCCTTTTTCCCAGTAAAGCTCCTCAGAGTCTAGTTTTAATTTTCTTTCTCAGAACATATGACAAGTCTTCTATTTTCTTCCAAACCAGAGCCACCAGGTATGCCCAAGTGTACCCTACTCTCTACAACCTCTAAACACAAATCAGAGGTATCTTTATACATTCGTGACAACTTATCCGGAACCTGGTACTTTTTTATTTTGGTTGTCATTAGTTACTCTTTTATTTTCTTGTAGTTCTTTTTTATTCTCTTCTATTAGGGAAGCATGTTTACTTGTTTCTTGGGTCAGCTCTAAAGTTTTGTCGTGTATTAACTTTATCTCTGTTTTCCAAGCCATTTAAGGCTATCACCATGTCACTTCTTATTGAATCCAGGCTGGACATTATGTGACTTCTCATACCCTCCAGTGCTTTATGAAATGTAGCGAATATAATCGAGATTGACTCAGCTGCTGCAGGCAACTCCTGGTTCATTTTAGTAACTGCAACAAAGTATCACCTTCCTTTTTGTCTTTTATTGACCAGCTCAATGCCTTCTACCACTTCGGCCTCCATAATCTGAGTCTTTGTATCCATCTCCGCTCCACGATTAGATGTCCGATTCCCTTATCTCTCATTTCCTTTCCAGCAGACATTTTTGGTATTTTCTTGCAGCTCTAAATATTTCTCAAACTGCCGTAAACCATTAAATCCTATTTTAAACACTTCTGTTGTGATTAAAGTTAAAATAATTGCACCAAGGTGGTGGAGCCATTTTTTTTAAGCAGCCATTTCAAAAGGCTGCCTGCACGGGACCACATGTAATTATAATGAATTGCACTATTCTATGCCAACAAGTTACTATTGGTGTTGGTGTGTCCTCTGGGAAGAGGGAATTGTTTGTTTTGCACTGTGACAGTTTAGTCCTTAGTTGTTATTGTTATATACAAAAATTGCAACCACTGTGTATGTACCGAGACTACTGGGGGTGAGGTTTCGCCCCCTCTTTACCAGTCTGGGGGGCATCGTGTCCTGTTCATTCTTATATTTATATTCACACGTGTAGGACATCTATTTTGTGCTTATTTCCAATGTAGGCCATGGCGCTTCCTGGCTCCGGAGAAACAGGCAAGGGTGCTTGTCTTTGGAACTTAACCATTTGCGTGCTAGAGGAGTATGCAAGGCATTGCAAAGCAATGCCTTGCATACCCCTCTGACACTCAAGGGGTTAATTTTCATTTCTCATTACTATCGATAGCAGGGACGTGCACAGACATTTTGGGGGGCAGGGGCTCAAATGAAAAAAGGGCACTTCTCAATTATTTATTCAAATATATATATTTAAAAAAAAGAAAATAATTTACATATCACGAGCCTGTAGGCACAGAAATCTCAAGGCCCCCCCCATTGGCCATCTCCACTGGACACCTCCACAATGCTCCTAATCTCCACGTTGCCCCCCATCATCTCCATATTGCCCTTACATTGTCCCCTGTCAGCTCCATATTGCCCCCATCAGCTCCACATTGCCCCCATCAGCTCCATATTGCCTCATCATCTCCATATTGCCCCCATCAGCTCCAACTTACACTCACATTGCCCCCATCACCTCCATATTTATTGTGGTATATGTTTGTTGGGTGGTGAATTATTGGCAGCCCGTACGTACAGTGTTGAATCAGTGTTGTAGGTGTGTGTTGTGTGACATGTATGGGGGGGGTCCCATTGTTTCACTACTACTGACATTATATCGATTTATATACTGACTTTTTAGAGTGATTCGTGGGAATGGACCATATATATATATATATATACTAGCAACATGGGACGGCGTTGCCCGTCATGTTATGACCATTGGGCGCACGTGTTTGAAATGCACACTGATAAACACAGACATATGCAGCATACAGGCAGACACATACCATACATCCCAAGTGTCCCTCTTTAGGAGGGACAGTCCCTCTTTGAGGGCCAAATCCCTCTGTCCCTCTTTCCCACCCTGTTGTCCCTCTTTTTAGGAGGTCAGACTGTGTGCAGGGCCGGCTCCACCTATAGGCGAGGTAGGCGCCGGCCTAGGGCGCACACGTACTGGGGGCGCGGGCATGCAGCGGAGAAGAGCTGCGCCCACACACCACGCCAGGAACCACAACACAGTCAGGTCTGTGTTGCTACAGCGCTCCCTCATCTGGTCGGATCTTTAGTAATGCAGAGCGCGCTGGGAGTCATGATCTCCCGCCGCGCTCTGCATTACTGAAGAGAAGACTGCGCGGGAGATACAGGTATGTGATGGGGGGCAAGTTGGAGCTGAGGGGGCATAGTGGAGCTGAGGGGGCAAGTTGGAGCTGTTAGGGGAAAGCTGGAGCTGAGGGGGCATAGTGGAGCTGGTGGGGGCAAGTTGGAGATGATGGGGGCAAGTTTGAGCTGATGAGGGTCAAGTTGGAGCGGATGGGGGGGCAAGTTGGAGCGGATGGGGGCAAGTTGGAGCTGCTGGGGGCATAGTGGAGCTGATAGTGGAAAGTTGGAGCTGAGAGGGCATAGTGGAGCTGGTGGGGGCAAGTTGGAGAGGATGGGGGGCAAAGTGGAGCTGATGGGGGTAAGTTGGAGCTGAGGGGGTAAAGTGAAGCTGAGGGGGCAAAATGGAGCTGGTGGGGGCACGTTGGAGCTGATGGGGGCAAGTTGGAGTTGATAGGGGCAAAGTGGAGCTGGTGGGCCAAAGTGAAGCTGATAAGGGGCAAGTTGGAGCTGGTGGGGGGCATCTCTTACAGGCATCTCCAGAACAGGGGCAGAGTGGCTCAGGGGGCAGAGAGAGGACAATCATGAAAAGAGGTTGGGTATAAGTAGGCAGGGTATAAAGGGGTGGGACACAAGGGGCAGAGCGAAATGGGCGGCAAAATTAGGTTTTGCCTAGGGTGGCAAAAATCCTTGCACCAGCCCTGACTGTGTGGTGTGTATTACTTTGCTCTACAGCAATAAAGCAATAAACTTCAGTATATGTGTTTATACATTAGTCTGTGCAAATAAAATACTTTGGTCTTGAACTAAATCATTTATTCAATTACATAAATAGCCAGTAATAGGTCATGAAATAACCTAAAAATTCTTACTAATGCCCCGCCCACCAGCCACACCCCCAATAATATTACCTAAAACTAACGTGTCCCTCTTTGGCCCTGTGAAATGTTGGGAGGTATGCACATACACACAGTGAGCGGCAGAGACATGCAAAAGACATACACACAGACACACTGGAGATGCACATATGGACACACATATGTAACAGAGATGTACACACACAGACACGCAACATATATGAGCAGAAACACATGTGCTCATGAGTTGTGTACCCCTCTGGCACTCAAAGGGTTAAGGTATAGAGAGGCATGTCAGAGTTAAATAGCAGTGGGAAGTGTGTTCATACCTGGGAACACTGACTTGTGAAGTCCCTAGAGGGGACTGATGTGGTGCTGATGTGGAGAGACAAATGGGGCAATCTGGGTTAAAAGTGGGTGGGGCTTAATCGCGAGTAGGGGGCGGGGCTTAACATAAATGTGAAAAAGTGTTAGTATAAGGCTGGGGAAGGAGGAGAAGTGGGAGGGAAATGCAAGTTTACAGTGTGAGGGGTTTGAACACACTCCATGAGGGGTAAAACTTGATACAGAACCCTGTGGCAGTCAGTGGGTTAAGTGTGAATCTGATGGCTGTCTGTCCTGTGTCTTGCATGGCAAATGATGACAGTGAAGAAGTAATTCAGCAATGAGGGCCTACCTTAACCTTTTGAGTGCCATTTTGTTCCCCTGCTGATGCAGCACCGTTCAGTGGCTTTACTACAGGTCCTGCTGAGGCCACTGGGAGTCAAGGTGAGTGACTGTGTGTCAGCCATCTTTCTTTCTGGCTTTGTGTGTGTGTGTATGGGTGTTTGGTGGTGTGTGAGTGAGGCATGTATGTGTTATACCTGGGAATTTTTACTTGTGGAGTCCCTCATGTGGTGCTGATGTGGAGAGAGCAATGGGGCAATCTGGGTTAAAAGGGGGCGGGGCTTAATCGCGAGTAGGGGGCGGGGCTTAACATAAATATGGAAAAGTGTTAGTAATAGGCTGGGGAAGGAGGAGAAGTGGGAGAGAAATGCAAGTTTACAGTGTGAGGAGTTTGAACACACTCCCTGAGGGGTAAAACTTGATACACAACCCTGTGGCAGTCAGTGGGTTAAGTGTGAATCTGATGGCTGTCTGTCCTGAGTCTTGCATGGCAAATGATGACAGTGAAGAAATAATTGAGCAATGAGGACCTACCTTAACCCTTTGAGTGCAATTTTGTTCCTCTGGTGCTGCACTACAGGTCCTGCTGAGGCCTCTGGGAGTCAGGGTGAGTGACTGTGTGTGTGTGTGTGTCAGCCATATGTATTTCTGGCTTTGTGTGTGTATGTGGTGTTGTGTGTGTGAGTGGGGGCATGTCTGCTTGGTGCTGTGTGAGTGGGACATGTGTGTGTGTGGTGCTGTGTGAGTGGGGCATGTGTGTGTGGTGGTCTGTGTGTGTGAGTGGGACATGTGTGTGTTTGTGTGGTGCTGTGTGAGTGGGGCATGTGTGTTTGTCTGTGGTGTAGGAGCAAGTGGCGGCCATATTGTTTTTTTCTGACTTTGATAGTGGTGGGCGGGCTGCATAGTGGGGGTGGGCCAACTCCCTGCATGATTGAATCACCCAATGGGAACAGTAACTCCTCCTTAATACCACCCCTGGGTGTGTTTTTGGCAGGCACAAAGTCTTCTTTTATATATATAGATATATATATATACAGGGCTCAAAATTTCTACTCTCCACTAGCCAATGGCGAGTGAAAATTTAGCCCTGGCGAGTAGAAATTCAGCCCTGGTGGGTATGTTATGGATTGCAGTGGAGAGTAACTTTTCAGGTCTGGCTAGTAGCAAAGGATTTAAAATTATAAGCCCTGTGTATATATATATATATATATATATATATATATATATATATATACTAGTTCAAAAGCCCGTTACACGAGCCACAGCGCCACTGCCAGCCGGTCGCAGGGAAGTCATGCGCAGTGGAGACTGCCAGCGCCATGGCTGATACAGAGCTTCCATGGCGCGGGCAGTCTCTACTGCGCATAACTGCAGCACGCACAGCAGTCTCTACTACGTATGACTGCGGCGTTACACACGTTTTAGCAAATTATTATATAAGATATATATCAGTTCCGCTTATTTTTCGAACCCACATTTAACCTTCCTCTCATATTCATATTATTTTGTTATTAGTGAGCAATTTTTATTAAATTCTTTTTAATTATTTTGTGTCTATATTTGTGTATTTTTTGGTGCTAGGATTCTTAAACTGTTTTTTTTTTCTTGGCAAATATATAGAAATACCTGACCACTGTACAGAAGACACCTGCCTAGGTAAGTCCTTCTTTTATATGTATTAAGATCAATGTATGCCATGGATAGAATTTCCCTTTAAAAGTGCTGTCACTGTGCTACATTACCTTATGCCATTGTTATAACATTGGTTGTGCATCAGTGATCAGTGGAATTGCATGCATGTATTTTTATCACTAAGAAAGCACAAATAATATGATGAATTCTTTGCAACTGGTATAATGACGTCTGTTCCTGGAGATGATTTAGCATAGGTGCGTTTTGCATTGTTCTAGCGGTGTACACGGACCTAACTAGTGTCAATATAATAAATGTGCTGAATAATTATGACCGTAACAGGCTAGAAATAGTGGTAACAGATACACATAAATCTAGAAGTATGTTGGAGATTTTTACTGGGAAGGCAAAAAGCACAGAGAGACATATTGAAACATTTTATTATTAGTGTGTTCTTCTATTACATGGTTACATAGTAAATTTGTTTCATCAAGATGAACCTTTGCCACACTGTATCCCAGAAAATACAAACTACATCATCTTTCCCAACTTCAAGACAGGTATTTGTAGATGCTTTATGTAGCACCTAGACTTTAAAGGGATAGTAATACTTAAAATGTAAAAAAATATATGTTGTAGGGTTTATCCCCCTGAGTAAAACAAGAGTACTCCCACTGCTGAAACGTGTTTCATTCAAAAGTTATTAATTTTCAAAGTTGAATTTTTTTAGGTGCAATATCACAGTGGCCTGAAATTGTACAGTGGCGCTGTTGCTACACCATCCTATGGAGATGTATGGTCCTGGGACCAGAGCTGTCCATAGGATGGTGTAGCAACAGCGCCACTGTACAATTTCAGGCCACTGTGATATTGCACCTAAAAAATTCAACTTTGTTAATTAATAACTTTTGAATGAAACACTTTTCAGCAGTGGGAGTACTCTTGTTTTACTCAGGGGGATAAACCCTACAACATATTTTTTTTACATTTTAAGTATCACTATCCCTTTAAAGGGCTAAACAGAAACTTCTGGGAAATAGATTAACACACAGCATAGCCATGCATGTTTCCTTCTGCTACAAATGTAGCTAATTTTACCTAAAAGTATCCTTTGTATCCTCATCACCATATCCCTATGCAGAATATTCCATGATTTGAAGCGGAACTAACACCCCTACAAAATGTAGCCTCAATTAAAGTGTTATCATCCGTTATAACTGTGACGGAACTGTGGCGACTATGGGAGATATTGGTGTGTTAGAGATATGGGATCTCATGTCTTCAGACTATTTCTACCCAAAAGACTAACAACTATAGACTGAGCTTAGCCATAGTTGCTTCCAATACATTGCTAGAGTGCAGAGATAGTGGGGGTTGGGCTTTGCTTCCACTATACTCCAGGTCTTTGCTAAGGAATGTTAATTGATTCCAGCTGTGCTTCCTTGACCAATCAGAGGAGGTTATTGATGAGCCAGTTAAGAATGTATAATTTCAAGTCTTAATATGCATTCTTATCTTGATAAGGGTGCTGGTGACTGATTGGTCAAGCATAGAAACACTGTCCCAAGTATTCATTTGCATGCTGATCTAGATAAGAGTCTCTGTAGTGTATATAACCTGTGTGTTTGAGTCAATAAAAGAGAGTTCTTCCCTTCATCAAGTTTCGGCTGATGTTTGGGAATAGGAGATTCGTTGTACTATTGGAATGTTACTCTGAGGGAGAAAGGAACTATAATGGAGGTATCCAGCTTATGATACAAGGCGTCATGTTACAATAACGCTCTGTGTAATTATTATTTTTTTTAAAGGGTTATTAAAGAATAAACCGTAATTGCAAAAAATACCTGGTGATGTCTTCCCCCAGAAAAGCGCATTGTGCATGTCAAGAACAGAGCCGATCGGCTCTCTTGTAACTCCCCCCATCTACACAAAAACACCTACGTCATCAGCTTTAGATTCTTGTGACCAGGCGCGCTCCTAATCTCAAACATGGTCAGGTCATTCTAGCATGGTGCGAGCGCGTTCATATAAACCGCTCGCACTATGCTAGAATGACCTGACCGCATTTGAGATTAGGAGCGCGCCTGGTCACGAGAATCTAAAGCTGATGACGTAGCGTTTTCGTGCAGCCGGGGGGAGTTACAAGAGAGCCGATCGGCTCTGTTGCTGTCATACACAATGCGCTTTTCTGGGGGAAGACATCACCAGGTACGTTTTGCAATTACGGTTTATTCTTTAATAACACTTAAAAAATAAAATAATTACACAGCGCGTTATAATGGATGATAACACTTTAATTGAGGCTATATATTGTAGAGGTGTAGTTCCGCTTTAACAGACCTTTCTGAAAAGAATCCCTTCCTTTGTTGAAGTTGCAAACTCCTTTCCTCTATTCTTAAGGGGCAGACCCAAGTTATTTAATATAACGGTTTTTAAAGACACTCAGACCAGGGGTGAAATAAAACACAGTTTTATTAAAAGAAAATTAAGGCAAATGATCGCCCTCTACAGGCAACACAAAATAATAGCAAGATAATGACAGATATGCCCCCACAGGCCCAGTATACAGAATAAGAGTATTACATATACTATATCAGGACAGGCACAGGAGAAAACCCCACATAAGGGTTAAATGTATAGATGAACAGTCTCTGTTGTGGAGTTTGGCACGCCCAAGGTGTTAACTGGAAGCAGTAAGTGTAGCAGGAATCACACTTATAGTACTGAGAGATGATGTTGCTAGGCCATGCGTGACCAGAGGGTATAGTAGCAACACAGTACCCAGAATAGCCCCCACGGGCGTAACCAAGGGTATGACGGACACTGCAAGTGCTCGAGTAGTTAGCCCCCACGGGCGTCACCACAGTATAACCTGAACTGCAAGAGCTGCGAATAGCCCCCACGGGCGTACAACGGAGACCAGTGGACAGGGGTAGTGAGCCAATAGCCCCCATGGGCGTAACCTAGTCAACCTGCATGAACTTACAGCCAATAGCACCCACGGGCGTAGCAATGGACCCCAGATGCTGCAACGGAGAGTCAAAAGCCCTTCACACTCAGTTACATTAGCTTGTGCCTTCAGCCTCAATGGTGTTAATGTAAGCGTTTGAGCCAAATAGCGCCCTACCGGAATCGTTACCGACAGCACTACTCTGCTATGGTGTAATGAGCCGCCGACCAACCAACGCATAAGCGGCCAGCTCAGCAGATGTAATGCAAAAGGGAGGCTCTGTACCAGTGAAAGAGGCCAGCAACAAGTACTGCGGCACAGCTAGGGTTAAATGCAGCTTTTACGGATCGGAGGCTCTGAGAAGTATGTAAGTTCTGCAAGTGATACGGAGGCTCAGGACAGCAACCCAACTCTGCAATCAGGTAATACTTAGCACTGGGAGCAGCAAGCCCGGACAGGAGCAGGTCACACGATCAACCAGGCAAGCGGCAGTGGAGGAATTCAGAATGTCGCCCCAGCGACAACCGGAGAGGAGAGCAGGAGCTAGCAGGTCACCGGAACAGTCCGTTAGCAGGTCATGTAGCAGGAAGTCAGCCAAGCCAGGTCGGATCACGGAGAGGGTACTCATACAAGCCAGGTCAATCACGAGCAGGAAAGTCAGCCAAGCCGGGTCAGATCACTGAGCGGGTACTCAGGCGAGCCGGGTCAATCACGAACAGGAACACAGGAACGTAGTCAAGAAGGGCCAATTCAGTACACGGGAAACCGGAACACAGGAACTCAGTAACAGCAACACTGGCTCGGAAACACCACGAAAGGGCACCTGACAAGTGTCACGGTCAGGCATAAAAAGGTCACCAGGGGCGGGCCAAACCAGTATAGCGAATCAGCATACACCACAAGCGAGAGTGACAGAAGGAATCACAGGCACTGTGATATTTAATCAGGCTTTTGAAAGAAAAATTTGCTTGAGAGATCATTGAATTGTATAATAAAAAAAGATAACTGGAGCACAGACAAAGTTATACAAAGATAGATGTTTATTAATGAGAAAACAGTCATTTATGCAGCTGTGCACTGTATCTAAATTTATTATACACAAAGAAAAGAGGCAGAGAATATAATTCTTCAAAATATATAGATATTCATTTGGTCTTGTGTTTTACCAAAGTGGAGGCAAGTATCTAAGAACAGGTGGAAGTAATTAAAATATAAATTTTATTAATAACAAAAAGCTAAAAATGATGTTCTCTCTAAATTGCTGTATGTAACGATATTAGAGAAAAGAGTATATATACCACCATGTGAACTAGATTTACTATGTAGTTATCCCAATTTAGTAAGTGACATCAGAGCCAGCAGACAAGGTGTTACAGCTTACCTTGTTTTCAGCGTCATCTGCAGGCGGGAGGCTTCAAGCATGCAGCAGGCCTCTGTTTTATGTTCCATGCTTCCTGTAGTCCCCTCCTACCTACTTCCTTCCTCTGAGCTGCTCCTCCTACCTACTTCCTGAGGAGGGGTTTAAAGGGCAGTTTGAGTCCTGACTCATTTGCCCTTGTGTTGTTGTTCATAGCAGTTCTATTACCGTGGGCTCTGTGTATGACCTGGCTAGTCTTCCATCCCACCTGGTGCTGAGCTGTGGCTCTATCTGACTATTCTTTTGTCTGTCCCTATAGTGGACACCCAACCTGGTACTGACCTGTTTTTCTGTTTGACTATTCTTTTGTCTATCCCTATAGTGGACACCCAACCTGGTGCAGACCTGTGGCTCTGGCTGACTACCTGAACTGTGTATGACTTGTCTTGTCTGACTACCCCCTCTGGTGCTGACTTGTGGCTCTGTTTGACTATTCTTACATTTGTTCCTTGTACCTAGCAGACACCCAATCTAGTGCAGACCTGGGGCTCTGGTAGACTAGCTCCTATACTGACTGCTGGTGTGAGTTAGATATCTCTTTCCTTATACTGACTGCAGGCGTGAGTCAGTTATCCATTTCCTTATACTGACTGCAGGCATGAGTGAGATATTGCTCCCTACTGACTACAGGCGTGAGTCAGTACTCTCCCTTCGTTGGATCAAGATCCAGTGTTCTTATTCCTGCAGAGACTACCAGTGGTTGAGGCCTAGTCTCCAGCAGAGTGGTCAAGCCTACTATTCCTGATAGCAGTGCTCGCTGGCTTGTAACCCTCTGCTTGCTACTTGTGTATATTGTGTGCTCTGCTTTTCTATTATTAATAAATTTTGCATTTAACTATACCATACTGACTCCTGAGCATTATTGGTAAACCGTGACACATGTAAAGGAACACATATTTAAAGGAAAAAGGGAGCGGTTTTAAGAACCCACCCAATCAATACAACGTCTAATGTAAATGAGAAAACAAAGTAAGTGTAAAAACAAGATGAATGGTTACTGTTAACAAAAGCTGATGTAAGGGGTCTTATTCCCAATAAAAGTGAAATAAAATACTGGTTTTATATATAACTGGAGACCAGTACCACACATCTAAAGGCAAGGGAACTCATATACTAAGGTGTTATGTAAATTAGAACACATATATTAACTACTAGCAATGTGGGACGGCGTTGCCCGTCATGTTATGACCGTTGGGTGCACGTGTGTGAAATGCAGACACACTGATAAACACAGACATATGCAACACACAGGCAGACACATACCATACATCCCAAGTGTCCCTCTTTAGGAGGGACAGTCCCTCTTTGAGGGCCGGATCCCTCTGTCCCTCTTTTTAGGAGGTCAGACTGTGTGCAGGGCCGGCTCCACCTATAGGCGAGGTAAGCGCCGGCCTAGGGCGCACACGTACTGGGGGCACGGGCATGCAGCGGAGAAGAGCTGCGCCCGCACACACCACGCCGGGAACCACAACACAATCAGGTCTGTGTTGCTACAGCGCTCCCTCATTGGGTCGGATCTTTAGTAATGCAGAGCGCGCTGGGAGTCATGATCTCCCGCCTCGCTCTGCATTACTGAAGAGAAGACTGCGCGGGAGCTACAGGTATGTGATGGGGGGCAAGTTGGAACTGAAGGGGCATAGTGGAGCTGCTGGGGGCAAGTTGGAGCGGATGGGGGGCAAAGTGGAGCTGATAGGGGAAAGCTGGAGCTGAGGGGGCATAGTGGAGCTGGTGGGGGCAAGTTGGAGCTGGTGGGGGCAAAGTGGAGCTGATGGGGGTAAGTTGGAGTGGATGAGGGTCAAAGTGGAGCTGAGGGGGTAAAGTGGAGCTGAGGGGGGGCAAAGTGGAGCTGAAGGGGGGCAAAGTGGAGCTTGAAGGGGAGGCAAAGTGGAGCTGAAGAGGGGCAAAGTGGAGCTGAAGAGGGGCAAAGTGGAGTTTGAAGGGGGGCAAAGTGGAACTGGTGGGGGGGCAAGTTAGAGCGGATGGGGGGCAAGTTAGAGCGGATGGGGGGCAAAGTGGAGCTGATGGCGGCAAGTTGGAGCTGCTGGGGGCATAGTGGAGCTGCTGGGGGGCAAAGTGGAGCCGATGGGGGTAAGTTGGTGCTGATAGGGGAAAGTTGCAGCTGAGGGGGCATAGTGGAGCTGGTGGGGGCATAGTGGAGCTGGTGGGGGCAAGTTGGAGGTGGTGGGGGCAAGTTGGAGTGGATGGGGGGCTAAGTGGAGCTGATGGGGGTAAGTTGGAGCGGATGGGGGGCAAAGTGGAGCTGAGGGGGAGTAAAGTGGAGCTGAGGGGGAGTAAAGTGGAGCTGAGGGGGGCACGTTGGAGCGGATGGGGGGCAAAGTGGAGCTGATGGTGGCAAGTTGGAGCTGCTGGGGGTAAAGTGGAGCTGAGGGGGGGCACGTTAGAGCAGATGGGGGCAAAGTGGAGCTGATGGTGGCAATTTAGAGCGGATGGGGGGCAAAGTGGAGCTGATGGTGGTAAGTTGGAGCTGCTGGGGGCATAGTGGAGCTGGTGGGGGGCAAAGTGGAGCCGGTGGGGGCAAGTTGGAATGGATGGGGGGCAAAGTGGAGCTGATGGTGGCAATTTGGAGCAGATGGGGGGCAAAGTGGAGCTGATGGTGGCAAGTTGGAGCTGCTGGGGGTAAAGTGGAGCTGAGGGGGGGCACGTTAGAGCAGATGGGGGCAAAGTGGAGCTGATGGTGGCAATTTAGAGCAGATGGGGGGCAAAGTGGAGCTGATGGTGGTAAGTTGGAGCTGCTGGGGGCATAGTGGAGCTGGTGGGGGGCAAAGTGGAGCCGGTGGGGGCAAGTTGGAATGGATGGGGGGCAAAGTGGAGCTGGTGGGGGCAAGTTGGAGTTGATGGGGGACAAAGTGGAGCTGATAGGGGCAAAGTGGAGCTGGTGGGCCAAAGTGAAGCTGATAAGGGGCAAGTTGGAGCTGGTGGGGGGCATCTCTTACAGGCATCTCCAGACCAGGGGCAGACTGGCCCAGGGGGCAGAGAGAGGACAATCATGAAAAGAGGTTGGGTATAAGTAGGTGGGGTATAAAGGGGTGGGACACAAGGGGCGGAGCGAAATGGGCGGCAAAATTAGGTTTTGCCTAGGGTGGCAAAAATCCTTGCACCAGCCCTGACTGTGTGGTGTGTACTACTTTGCTCTACAGCAATAAAGCAATAAACTTCAGTATATGTGTTTATACATTAGTCTGTGCAAATAAAATACTTTGGTCTTGCACTAAATCATTTATTCAGTTACATAAATCGCCAGTAATAGGTCATGAAATAACCTAAAAATTCTTAGTAATGCCCCGCCCACCAGCCACGCCCTCAACAATATCACCTAAAACTAACGTGTCCCTCTTTGGCCATGTGAAATGTTGGGAGGTATGCACATACACACAGTGAGCGGCAGAGACATGCAAAAGACATGCACACATACAGACACACTGGAGATGCACACATGGACACACATATGTAACAGAGATGTACACACACACACACACGCAACATATATGAGCAGAAACACATGCTTGCATGAGTTGTGTACCCCTCTGGCACTCAAATGGTTAATGTATAGAGAGGCATGTCAGAGATAAATAGCAGTGGGAAGTGAATACCTGGGAACTTTGATTTGTGTAGTCCCTAGAGGGGACTGATGTGGTGAGACAAATGGGGCAATCTGGGTTAAAAGTGGGTGGGGCTTAATCGCGAGTAGGGGGCGGGGGTTAACATAAATGTGGAAAAAGTGTTAGTAATAGGCTGGGGAAGGAGGACAAGTGGGAGGGAAATGCAAGTTTACAGTGTGAGGGGGTTGAACACACTCCCTGAGGGGTAAAGCTTGATACACAACCCTGTGGCAGTCAGTGGGTTAAGTGTGAATCTGATGGCTGTCTGTCCTGTGTTTTGCATGGCAAATGATGACAGTGAAGAAATAATTGAGCAATGAGGACCTACCTTAACCCTTTGAGTGCCATTTTGTTCCCCTGGTGCTGTAGCAGCCTTTAGTAGCTGTAGTGCAGGTCCTGCTGAGGCCACTGGGAGTCAGGGTGAGTGACTGTATGTCAGCCATCTTTCTTTCTGGATTTTTGTGTGTGTGTATGGGTGTTTGGTGCTGTGTGAGTGAGGCATGTATGTGTTATACCTGGGAACTTTTACTTGTGGAGTCCCTCATGGGCTGCTGATGTGGAGAGAGCAATGGGGCAATTTGGGTTAACAGTGGGCGGGGCTTAATCGCGAGTAGGGGGTGGGGCTTAACATAAATGTTGAAAAGTGTTAGTAATAGGCTGTGGAAGGAGGAGAAGTGGGAGGGAAATGCAAGTTTGCAGTGTGAGGGGTTTGAACACACTCCCTGAGGGGTAAAACTTGATACACAACCCTGTGGCAGTCAGTGGGTTAAGTGTGTACCTGATGGCTGTCTGTCCTGTGTCTTGCATGGCAAATGATGACAGTGAAGAAATAATTCAGCAGAGGGCCTACCTTAACCCTTTGAGTGCCATTTTGTTCACCTGGTGCTGCACTACAGGACCTGCTGAGGCCACTGGGAGTCAGGGTGAGTGAGTGTATGTGTGTGTCAGCCATATTTATTTTTGGCTGTGTATGTGGTGCTGTGTGTGTAAGTGGGAGCATGTCTGTTTGGTGCTGTGTGAGTGGGGCATATGTGTGTGTGGTGGTCTGTGTGTGTGAGTGGGGCATGTGTGTTTGTCTGTGGTGTAGGAGCAAATGGCAGCCATATTGTTTTTTTCTGACTTTGATAGTGGTGGGTGGGCTGCATAGTGGGGGCGGGCCAACTCCCTGCATGACTGAATCACCCAATAGGAACAGTAACTCCTCCTTAATACCACCCCTGGGTGTGTTTGCCAGGCACACAGAAGTCTTCTTTTATATATATATAGATCTAGGTCCCTTACTTTGGTACCCAAGATGCGAGGTTCTCAAAAGACATGGTGTTTCTCAAATCAATGGTGTCAGTGTGTCTAAGTGATAGAAACAAAAAAGTAATGAATCAGAGAAAATGGAAAAAAAAGAGAGAAAATTGGCTCAGTGTAATGGGTAGCAATAACCACTAGTCAAAAATACATTCCCTTCATTGCCCAACCGTGAGAGACAAATTGATTTAAAACATCATAAAAAATAAAAAAAATATTGAGCAATGGCCTATTATCCCTCTTAACCCCTTAAGGACCGGGAAAATCTGAGGTCGTTTTTCCTTAAGGGCCGGAGCAATTCTGACCTTTTTGACTATGTCTTTGTTCAACAGTGCTTTCCCTCTAAGTCTTTTATTCCACTCCATAAATTATATACTGTTTTTTTAAGCACAAATAGGGCTTTCTTTTGATACCCTACTTATATGGATAACCCACCATCCTATATAATAATTCGCCAAGTTGTGTGTAACGCCCGACATGCGCAGTAGATACTGCTGCGCGTGCGGCAGTCACACGCAGTGGAGACTGCTCGCGCCGCGGCTGATACAGAGCTGGGCGCTCCGAAGGAGCGTCCAGCTCTGTATCAGCCGAGGCGCGGGCAGTCTCCACCGCGTGTGACTGCCCCGCGACCGGCTGCCTGAGGCACTGTGGCCCGTGTAACGGGCTGTTCAACTAGTCCTATATAATAATTTGCTAAATCGTGTGTAACACCACGACATGCGCAGTAGACACTGCCCACGCCGCGGCTGATACAGAACTGGGCGCTCCTTCGGAGCGTCCAGCTCTGTATCAGCCACGGCGCGGGCACTCTCCGCTGCGCGTGACTGCCCCGCGACCGGGTGGCAGTGGCACTGTGGCCCGTGTAACGGGCTGTTCAACTAGTTTACTTTATTAAAATAAAAAAAAGGTTAAAAAAATGCAAAAAAACATTTTTGTTTTTTCTCTTGGGATCAATTGAGCACAAAGGATTACATTTTTATGGCGACTGCATGAAAGGTATGACCGGTCAGTCATACCTACAAAATGTGCAGTTTAAAGTGGTCACTGTCCCCCCCTTGGGTGAAAATCCCCATGTCCCTTTTTCCCACCCTATTTTGTCACTTTTTTATCCATGACATTTGGCAGTGTTTATAAGTGTATTACATGGCTCCACAACAATATCACACTTTCAAAATTGTTTAATAAGATTATTTAAAAAAAAAAAAATAATATATATATATATATATATATATATATATATATATATATATCTTTTTGTAAAAAAAAAAAAAAAAAAAATGTGTTGTGTTTAAAAAAAAAAAAAAAGTATCATTGCAGGTCATAAATTGACCTGCATTTAGCAAGCATCTGGCACCAGCAGTGAAGGGGTTATTACCCCCAGCTGCTGTATTCTCATTTGCCACTAGGTGTCTCCTCTCTACTTCTGTCTCCCTTAGTTTGATAGCAAGGGAGACAGAGGTAGAAGAGACACGCAGAGACAGCATGCTTTGCGTGCTGCCTCTGTCTCTCACTATGCCGGTACATGTGAACGCTGCTACGGCGATCACATGAGCCGGCACAAGCAAGAAGGGCTGAGATTGAACGCCCCGGTCTCGTAGCGTTCAGTCTCAGCCTGGAATTAATGATAGCAGCGTGCACGGAGGCACGCTGCTATCATTTAAGCCATGACGGTCCTGGACCGTCATGGGTCCTTAAGGGGATAACAACCCATGACGGTCGAGGAACGTCATGGGTCCTTAAGGGGTTACATGAGGAGTGGAAAAGTAATTTTAGAGGTGGTCACCACAAGACAGAGGAATTTAGGTTATACGCACAAAAAGAATGAAGTCTGTCTCTTTGCATTCTTTCAACAAATGTTCAAAGTAAGCCGCCATTCTCAGACAGCCATTCCCTTAATTAATTCTGTTCTACTCTCTGCATTCTCTCCAAAACTTGTATATCCTTTTCAAGAAGACAACAGGAAGGGAGCGCTCTCAGGACCACCAACAATGCTTGAGCCCAATCCAGATTTCAGTAAAATATTCATGAAATTTATAAACATGGGATCTTAACTGAAACATGGAAACCTCCAGAGACACCACCTAACGCGTTTCGTGGGCATGTCCCACTTAATCATAGGCTGTGTCCTTTTCAAGAACAGTTGGCCAAAATTGCAGTTTATTCCAGGTCTTACTAAAGACTGTTATAGTGGCAATATGATGCTGTCTGCTCTTGCATCAACACCCCTTTAGTTTTTATTTACTTTTGCTATGGCAGTTTGACCCTGATCATTATTGCCCAGTTTGCCGTTTACCATACCTCCCAACATTTTAAATGGCCTAAGATGGGCACTTATGTCTTTGGTGACATTCCTGAGGGTGTGACTGGTGGGCAGGTCAATACCCAGTATTTTTAGGTTACTTCATAACCTATTAACAGCTCCTTATGCAACTGAATAAATGTTTTGGAACCAGATCAAGTATTTTATTTATTCAGACTAATTTATAAAAACACGTACTGAAACTTAAAGGGATAGTAATACTTTGTTTTAACTTTATTTTATTTTGTAGGCATTAAAAAAATATGAAGAATGATATAAGTCTTTTCTCTCAAACCTTTATGGTTTAAGAGATATTCATAAGCAAAGTGTCCCCCTCCTGCCCCTTTTACCTAGTGTAAACCATCTCTTCTCAGATGTGGAATCCAGTCCATAGACCAGACAGATAACAGCAGGGGACAATCTTCTTCCTATGAGAACAATGGAAGCCCTGCCCCCCTTGACAAGTTTTTCAGGTTTTTCCCTTATCTTAATTGAAGATTGTCCCTCTCTGCAGTCTACCTGGGCACCTCCCTTCTGATCTGGCTGAACAGTTTTACATCAGTAAAAGGGGCGGGAGGGGGATACTTTATCATTGAATTAATCTTGAACTACAACTCTGACAGAATTTAAATAACACTCTCCAAAGTCCAAATACTATGATGATTAATTAGAGCTACTTTTATTATGAAACAGTACTATCCCTTTAAGCAAACACTAATGTGATTTTTATAGTTGTAAAGAACTTACTGGTATATAATCACTGTGCATACTTGCCAACATTTTAAAAACATCGCTTGGGATACTTTCCCCTGATAGTGATATGATAGAGTAGCACTAAAGTCCATAGTTCTGTGTAGTGGGATACTAATAGAAAACTTTTTACAAAAGACTTCGATCTGCACTTCATTAACCACGCCGAAACCTGGATCCAGGGATAGCTGGCATGTATGGCATGTATTTGGTTCAATCTCCGTCACATAGAAACTACCAAATCTCAGTTCACTTCATAGAATGCTACACACTTGCTCATCTTGGCTCATCATAATGGAAACCAACCTGTGGTTCCCCAGTGATGAAGGGATACCATTGGTCCCAGAAAGTCAACTATCAATGACACCATGTATATAGGGCGGCCAATTTTGTAACTTTGTATCCTTAGATCGAGGTTGGTCAATTGACAACAGGTGACTCTCCAACTGTTGTTGGACATTAATTCTCATCCCTCTGAGCTGGCCATTGGCTGTCTGATCTGAAGATAATTTTAATTATAGTGGGGCAAAAGCTGGAGTGCCACAAATTAGCTACCCACTCCAGATCTAATAGCAGCCATGTTTTATTATACATCATTAACTAGTAAATATGAAATCCTGCTGTCTGAAACGTGATACTACCTGAAATCTAGTCTAGAGATAATTATTGCCCGATGGTTTATACCAGTGACACTCAAAAAAATTCAGTGCATCAAATGTATATAAATAAGTGAATACAATATATAATATTATCTTATATTTTGACCTGTAACCCTTTGAGTGCCAGAGGGGTACGGAATGCATTTCAAAGCAATGCGTTCTGTACCCTTCTGGCATTCAAAGGGATAATGAGCTCAGTTATAGTTAAATGCTACTCACCATCCAATAGAATCGCTATCTATTGTTTAAAAACCTGTCTATAGTAGCATGTTATTGGCCAACACACCCATCAAACAAATATATATTGTACAATTAACATCTAGCTTAGATGCATGTGCTTTCCTCCAGTAAGTTCTCAGGAGAGATGGCGCTGGGGTCCTTCATGGTGATGTCTGTTTGGAAATGTCTTTGCCTCTTTAGGGAAGGAGGAGTAAACTTTGCTTTACACCGAATTGACATTTAATACAGATCTTGATAAAAATTACATTATTTAAAAGGCAATTCTGCATTACTTTGTTACAACAATTTATGTATATTTCATGAGTTGTAATTCAGTGCAGGACAAGCAGGGTAGAAGTGGGACATTTACTGTGCACAGCTGGACAGCGAGATTATGCTCCAACATTGGACTATCTTTCATAAATTGAGACATTTGGGAGTTGTGGTTTGCAATATAGTCTCAAACATAATAGTCCTTGTTATCCTTTAACCCCTTAAGGACTGGCGAGCGCACACATGACTGGAACTTGAGAACCACTGGGCTTTTTTTTTTTTTCACTTCCGGTTCAGGGCTTCCGGAGTGGCGTGCAGCCACGCCAGGAGCCCTGAACTCCATGACGTACCAGGGCAGTCACTGGTCCTTAAGTGCCGGACCGCCATGATGGTCCTGGCACTGCAATGGTCCTTAAGGTGTTAAAGCAATTTCCCCACTACAGAATCAAACTTCCAGCTCAATAATTCCCAAGATATGTTTTAATTTCCCTGATAAATAAAGGCACCACATTGGTTTTGCACCAGTCTTGTTGCACTGAGCCTGTGGGGGGGGGGCACCGCTAGAAGCTGATTGGCTGGGAGGTGTGTAAGCACACATTCCAGCCAATTGGAGGCTGCCAATTACTTTGAACCGAGACTGGCATATAAAAGGAAGTCTCAGCTCAAAACTCTCACAGTCTGACTTGGGCAACAGCCCGAGAGGTAGGGAAGGGGGGTGGGTCTGCCACATCACATGACTGCTACCGTGGAGACAACGGTGGTGGCAGAGGGGGTACATTGGGCATCATTATTTTAAAAATTAAAAGCGCATTAATATACATTTTATTTTTTAAACAAAAGGAAAAAAAGATGCTGCAAATTTTAAACCCTTTGAGTGCTGGAGGGTTACCCCTCCGACACTCAAAGGGTTAACTGTGGCATCTTTGTGGGGGACTTTATTTTTATTTTTTTTTTTACAAAAAAAGAGCTGTTTTTTTTTTAAACAAGATTGAAGAGAAGAAAGAAGAGAGGAAGAAAAGAAGACAGAAAGAGAAGATTGAAGAAGAAGATGGCAACGTCCCAGCTGGATATCAGGATTACTGGAAAATGTATATTTGTCGGGACATGTGTTCACTATTGGTAGAGAATAGGATATCAAAGTCTACTTTTTTTACGTGCTGTCTAATGAGTGCATATGCACCCATTGGACATCACGTAAAATAAGTAGACTTTGATATCCTATTCTCTACCAATAGTGAACACATTTTTGGACATTTTTGTGCCGTGGTGGTTATTGACAGCACAGTTAATAGAATAGCAAACTGTGCTGTCAACAACCACAGCCTCAGGTTTAAAAAACATAGCGGGCTAATAGAATTGAGCCACCAATGTTTTTACATTTGTTCCCCTATGATAAATACTGCTGAATATATTTCTCCAACCTAAATTTGAATTCTGTACTGCATTATAATCTGGAACCTAAAGACTAATGATGCTGATGTACTGAGGACTGTGGTAATTCTGGGGCAAACCAACTGCACTGTAGGTAACAAACCAAAAATCTTTTATTTTAAATGGAACTTTTAACCCCTGGAAAGCTAGAGAGGGCCATAATGCATTATGCAACACTTTCTTGGATACCGCTCAGACATCAAGGCGTTTCAACTACAATTTAAATCAAATGGAATTTTGGGAATGTTTGTCTCCTAAGATACAGCTGCACTCCAGAACTTATCTAGTTCTTCTTAGCAAATCAGAACCATTGAGACTGATGTACTAAGAGAAATTAGATCAATTTTGGCCCAAACCATCTGCATCATAGGAGACAAATTACAAATCTTAAAATTCCCATTGATTTAATTGCATACTTTAATGCTTGTATGCTGGAGAGTGCATTGCTTTTCTCAGAGCTGAACCAGTTCATATGAATGTATTAGGGTTCTGTTCCCCTGTGCTCCAGTGTGATTGGAGGACTGAGCACTGCTGGAGGACACAACTGGAATACAGACACCTGGCTTGTTTCAGCACTGTGACAGCCAAGTCACATGTATGAAAGGAGAACCTACACCTCCTTTTAATAACCCCCACTTACTTTTCTATGGTCAGAAAATAATAATGTCACTATAAACTTTGCCCTTGCTTCTCTGCTAGGAATATCTTAAATATGTCATAGTGAAGGATAAGATGCTATCACAATAACGAGATCTCAAACTTGTCATGTTGATCACTGAATGATGTGAAACAAATTGCTTTGCAGCTGAAACCTTCGTAAATTTGATGTAAAGGATGTCCCGGCTCTGGGCAGGCGGTCATTAAAACTTCTGGGCAATATTACATAGTAACATAGTTGATGAGGCTGAAAAAAGACATGCGCCCATCAAGTCCAGCCCTTGCTAAATCACCCCTGTTGATCCAAAGGAAGGAAAAAAAACAAACACTAGAGCATTTTCCAATTAATCCCCAAATGGGTAAAAAAATCCTTCCTGACTCCAAATGACAGTCAGATATTTCCCCGGATCAACATACTATCCACTTTGAAGCCATCTGTCATAATTCTCAATATTGTTCTGTGCTAGATATATATCTATTGCTTTTTTGAAAGCAATTACAGTATCTGCAAGCACAGCATCCTGAGGCAAAGAATTCTGTAAATTTACTGCCCTTACTCTAAAAATATCCCTCTTTTTGTTTTAGCCCGAAAGTGCCTTTCCTCTAGTCTTAATGGATGACCTCTCTTACTTAGCTAAGCTGTTTGGTTAGTTCTTTGCATTGACCTGGAATATAAGTGTAAATGGTAATCATATCACCCCTTAGACTTCTCTTCTCTAATGTAAACAATCCCAGTTTGGCTAGTCTCTCTTTATTACCCAGATCCTCCTTTTGCATAAAGTAAAATGTAACCCCTCTGAGTGTCAGAGTGGTATTCAACACATTGTAAAGCAATGCATTAGATACTCCTCCAGCACACAAAGGGTTAAACCAAAATAATAATAATAATAATAATAATAATAATTTATATATATATATATATATATATATATATATTTTTTTTTTTTTTGTTTTGTTTTCCTTGTTTAATTAAGGTAATAATTCTATACTTCTTGCAAAATCTGCAAATACTTTTGTGGGTTCTAAACCCACCAATTGAGGAAGTATTGTAATTCATGAGCATTACTATCTCTCTCTCTCTCTATATATATATATATATTCTATATAATAAAATGCTAGAATGTTTGTCCCATGCAATCATGCACAGTTGAGACTGCCCGAACGCACGGAATGCTGGGAGGTGTAGGAATGCTGAGAGCACAGAATGTAGGGAGGTGTAGGAATGCTGGGAGCATGGAATGCTGGGAGGTGTAGGAATGCTGGAAGCACGGAATGCTGTGAGCAGGAATGCTGGGAGGTGTAGGAATGCTGGGAGCACAGACTGCTGGGAGGTGTAGGAATACTGGGAGCACAGAATGCTGGGAGGTGTAGAAATGCTGGGAGCACGGAATGCTGGGAGGTGTAGAAATGCTGGGAGCATGGAATGCTGGGAGGTGTAGGAATGCTGGGAGGTGTAGGAATGCTGGGAGTTCTGTGCTGGGAGCGTTCTGTGCATTTGGGGAGTCTCTACAGTGCATGGCTGCATCACGTATGCCACAGTATGCAGCACAGGACCGGCCTTGTAACCCTTTGAGTGCCAGAGGGGTACGCAACACATTGCAAAGCAATTTGATGCATACCCCTCTGACACTCAAAGGGTTAACATCACCCGGACCTTGGCCTGTGTACATGGGCTTTTACACTAGTGTATATATATATATATATATATATATATATATATATATATATATATATAAAAATGATTTACTTTTAACCCTTTGAGTGCCGGAGGGGTATGCAATGCATTGCTTTGCAATGCATTCCGTGCCCCTCTGGCACTCAAAGGGTTAAAGTGGAACTTTCAGTTCATACTTAGTCGCATGCATTCATTAAACGCATGGTGACTAGCTACAGCGCAGACATCTTGTCTGTGTGCCTGCGCTATCAGTCCCGGTCTCCATTGAGTAGCATTGCAGTGGACCATATGGTTACTGGAACGAACTGACGGCGCGGGTGCGAGGACCACACTAACCTGCCCGTCAGTCCCCAGATTGGAAGGATTCCTTTACACTGGTCTATTTTTTCAAGGTAAAACATCTATTTCTAAGCTAGTCACCATGCGTTTAATGACTGCACTGAAAGTTCCGCTTTAAGATCCAAAACAAACATCTTCTGAAAGTATAGGACACAAACAACTTCAGAACTATTAGGTGGGATTGGGAACACAGCTCAGTACATGTAAACATCTGTTATTTTCCAAACAAAGTAAATATAGAAATATGAACATTTCACTTGAATCAGTGACCTATGATCTATTTCTTTACAAATGGAAACGTTAGAACTCAGGATTCGGGTACAATAACAACAGAGAGGAATGCTGGTCTGTTTCCTGGATGTGATTTACTCTAACAAATATTCACAGACACCTTTTATTCTAGAGCGGACATTCAGTAATTTGGAAAGGAAGAATTGAAACACAAAGTAAAACAGCAAATTATATTTTTTATTTTGAAAATTTTATTTTCTTTGTCAAGGTTAAATTTTTTTTTACAAATCAACTTCTCATAATTTGTGTGTTTTACATTTTACAGAGCATTTCACTATGGCAGGCATTGTTATTAAAAAGTACATATTTACATCTATATTACTCTCTTGTGTACTAGAAACATCTTTCTCACATTGTTTAGCAATGGGAATCTGCCATTGGTCAACCCATTGAGGATCAGAGGAGTGCATAGTGCATTGTGAGGCAATGGTTTGTACACTACTAAAGGAGTTAAAGGGATAGTAATACTTCGCTTTAACTTTATTTTATTTTGTAGGCATTAAAAAAACACGAAGAATGATATAAGTCTTATCTCTCAGACCTTTATGGTTTAAGAGATATTCACAAGCAAAGTTTCCTCTCCCGCCCCTTTTTCCTAGTGTAAGCCATCTCTTCTCAGATGTGGAATCCAGTCCATAGACCAGACAGATAACAGCAGGGGACAATCTTCTTCCTGTGAGAATAATGAAAGCCCTGCCCCCCTTGACAAGTTTTTCAGCTTTTTCCCTTATCTTAATAGAAGATTGTCCCTCTCTGCAGTCTACCTGGGCACCTCCCTTCTGATCTGGCTGAACAGGGGGGGATACTTTGCTTGTGAATATCTCTTAAACCATAAAGGTTTGAGAGATAAGACTTATATCGTTCTTCATGTTTTTTTAATGCCTACAAAATAAAATAAAGATAAAACAAAGTATTACTATCCCTTTAAGGTATTTTGCTAGCATTTTAAAATACACTATTTCTTAGTTATGTAATGTTAATTGGAAGGTAAATTCCGTATAAAGGGATAGTAATGTTTCAAAATAAAATCTGCTCCAATTAATCTTCATAGTATTTGAACAATGGTGAGTGTTATTTCAATACTGTAAGAGTTGTAGTACAAGAGTAATTGAATGATAAAATATCCCCCTCCCACCCCTTTTACCTAGTGTTAGCCGCCTCCCCCCAGATGTGGAATCTGGTTTTAAGACCAGACGGCTCATAGCAAGGGACAATATTCTTACTACGAGAACAATGAAAACCCTGCCCCCCTTGACAGGTTTTTCCCTTATACTAACTGAAGATTGTCCCTCTCTGTGATCCATCCGGACAGTCTTGCTGCTCTGAGGTGAGCAGTGTTACATCAGTAAAAGGGGGGGAGGGGGATACTTTATCATTCAATTACTCTTGAACTAGAACTCTAGTTCAGTACTGAAATAACACTCTCCATGGCCCAAATGCTATGAAGATTAATTGGAGCTGCTTTTATTTTGAAACATTACTATCCCTTTAACGATTTCTTGCTAATAAAGCAGAAGTATAGTTTTCATAATATTGTCCCCCAATACATTAGTAATATAGCGATAATCAAAGGCATACTTGTATTATGTTTTATAAGTCAGTGTTATTGAAGTAATCCACCTTCTGCGGCAGGCATCCAGGGCAGAGCGTACAGGAGAAGCTCTGTGCGCCTGCGCAGGCAGCAACTTCTGTTACCTTAAGGTACCCATGGACGTCACCACCAATCCGGGCACTGCACAGGACAGACAGCGCAGGCACAGAGGCAATTTTCCTCTACGATGTCTGCTCTGTTGTCCGCTGGATGCATGCAGAAGAAGCTTGTTATCTTCAACAGGAATAGGAAAAGGGTTGAACTACATGGACGCAAGTCTTTTTTCAACCTAAATTACTATGTTACTATGTAATAACTAGGGTTGCACCGATACCGATACTAGTATTGGTATCTGTGCCGATACCAGCATTTGCGCGAGTACTTGTACTTGCGCAAATGCGGCCGATGCCAGCACCGACACCCTGTGTCAGGGTCGGTGCTGCAGAGAGGGAGCCCGGGGAGCTGCTCACAATGCTCCCCAGATGCCTCTCTCCCTCCTGCAGCGTCGGAACATTGCCGCGGTTTACCATGGCAACGCTCCGACGCGGACCTCTGTCGG
The DNA here is from genome assembly GCA_037306005.1 of Rhinophrynus dorsalis. Lineage (NCBI taxonomy): Eukaryota > Metazoa > Chordata > Amphibia > Anura > Rhinophrynidae > Rhinophrynus > Rhinophrynus dorsalis. The sequence goes on along the minus strand of CM074720.1, from coordinate 15,643,329 downwards.
GGCTCGCGAGAGAACAGCGAGCACCCGGCAGAGGAGGCTAAGGGAGGCAAGATGGGGCAGCGGGTGTTGAAAGAGGCAGAGAGTGGGGTCAAGAGGGAGAAAGAGGCAAAAGGAGGAAGGATCAGGAGACAAAAGGAGGGGGGACAAGAAGAGGCAAAAGGAGGGGGGATCAGGAGAGAGAGGCAAAAGGGTGGGATCAAGAGTCAAGGAGGGGGAGAAAGGGGGATCAAAACAGACAGAAAAAGCCAAGGCAAAAGGAGGGAGCGCAAGAGGGGGAGAATGAAGCAAAAGTTGGGAATCAAGTGGGGGAGAAAGAGTCAAAAGGGGAGAATCAAGAGGTGGTGTGTGTGTGTCTGTGTGTGTAGGTATATATATATAATTTCAAGTACTCACAAATACCAGTTACCTATACTTTTTTTTGTGGTCATTTGCCAGTTTTCCAAGTACCTAAAGCATATAGGTACTTGGAAAACTGGCAAATGACCGCAAAAAAAAGGTATCGGTAATTGGTATCGGTGAGTACTTGAAAAAAAGTATCGGTACTCGTACTCGGTCTTCAAAAATCGGTATCGGTGCATCTCTAGTAATAACGCTGACTTATTAAACATAATACAAGTACGCCTGTGCCTGTCGCTATATTAGTAATGTTTTGGGGGCAATATTATAAAGATGATAGTTCCTCATTGAAGAGAGTTAAAATAACTACACTTGCACATATGCCTTGATAATCTGAGCTCTCACACAATGTATCATTTCCCTGTAGTTTCCTCACAAGGGCAGGTTTATAATTATACAGCAGCTGTAGGTAAAGATGCATTTCCAATTCATGGGAATCTCTGCCTAAAGGGAGCTGTACTTTTCTTGGATATCCCACAGGGAAGAAATGCAGGTGAAATTTATTTTCAGAAGGCGTAAAACTTTGAAACAGCGTGTTCCCAAGTCTGAATTCCAGCACTGATTTTCTATGTTCCCATGACATTTCCGCTGAGAGGAAAAAGTCATATATCTACCAGGAGTTACCTGTTTTTGATCTACTTGTTTCAGATGTCCCGCAGGTTCGATCCACATAGTAACATAATTGATGGGGCTGAAAAAAGTCTTTGACACAGTGCCACACAACAGGTTACTGCATACATTAAAAGGCTTCGGTTTGGGAGGTGTTATCTGTACATGGATTGAGAACTGGTTAAACGATAGAGGGCCGAGAGTTGTTGTAAATGGAACCTTTTCATGTTGGTATTAAGTTGTAAGTGGGGTGCCACACGGTCAGAGGCGTAACTAGAAGCCATCAGGCCCTGGCTTGGGGACCTCCGCCCCCATTGTCCACCTCCACACTGTCCACCTCCACATTGACCCCACTGTCCACCTTCACACTGTCCACCTCAACATTTTCCCCATTGTCCGCCTCCACAATGGCCACCTCCACATTGCCTCCATTGTCCATGTCTACCTCCACATTGCCCCCATTGCCCACTTCTGCATTGCCCCCATAGTCCACCTCCGCATTACCCCATTGTCCACCTCCACATTGCACCCATTGTCCACCTCCACATTGTCTACCTCCACAGTGTCCCAACTGTCCATATCCACATTGCCCCCATTGTCCACCTCCACATTGCCCACATTGTCCACCGCCACACTGTCCACCTCCACATTGCACCCATTGTCCACCTCCACACTGTCCACCTCCACATTGCCCCCACTGTCCACCTCCATACTGTCCACCTCCACAGTGTTCCAATTGTCCATCTCCACACTGCTCCCATTGTCCACCTCCAGATTTGCCCCCATTGTCCACCTACACATTGTCCATCTCCACATTGTCCCCATTGTCCACATCCACATTGTCCACCTCCACATTCCCCCCATTGTCCACTTCAACAATGCCCCCATTTTCCACCTCCACAATGTCCCCATTTACCACCTCCACAATGCCCCCATTTGCCCCCTCCACATTGGCCCCCATTGTCCACCTCATACCTTTGTTTCAGGAGGGGGGCCTCATCCCTGGTGGTCCAGCAGCATGCATCGTGGCAGGAGAGGTCTGTGTTGCCTCCTGCACAGACCTCTATTAGCAGCTCCCGCACGGTCCTTTCTCCAGTAATGCAGAGCGCTGGGAGATTATGTCAAATCCCAGCTCTATGCATTACTAGAGCGCCGGGGACAGCGAGGGAGCTGCTTATAGATGTCTGTGCCAAAGAATGCACAGACCTCAGCTTGCCGGTAGGGAGATCAGTCTGATCTTCCCACTGGCAAAGCTCTTTGTTAAGGGAGTGGCAGTGGTCTAGCAGGGGTGGCCAGGACCCTGGAGTGACAGGCTTGGTCGTAGTTGCGACCCCTGCAAGCAATACAGTTACGCTACTGCACAGGGTTCAGTCCTGGGCCTAGTGCGTTTTAATTTGTTTATTATTGATCTAGAAGAGGGAATTGAAAGTAGTGTCTCAATCTTTTCTGATGGCACTAAGCTGTGTAAGGAAATACACACAGAGCTGTTAACCAGTTCTCTATACATGCACAGACATCTTCGCCCAAATCAAAGCCTTTTAATTCATGCAGTAATCTGTTGTGAGGTACAGTTTTAAAGGGATAGTAATACTTAATTTTAACTTTATTTTATTTTGTAGGCATTAAAAAAACATGAAGAATGATATAAGTCTTATCTCTCAAACCTTTATGGTTTAAGAGATATTCACAAACAAAGTATCCCCCCCCCCGTTCAACCAGATCAGAAGGGAGGTGCCCAGGTAGACTGCAGAGAGGGACAATCTTCAATTAAGATAAGGGAAAAACCTGAAAAACTTGTCAAGGGGGGAAGGGCTTTCATTGTTTTCATACAAAGAAAATTGTCCTCTTCTGTTATCTGTCCTGTCATACAACCAGACTCACATCTGAGAAGAGATGGCTTACACTAGGTAAAAGGGGCGGGAGGGGAACTTTGCTTGTGAATATCTCTCAAACCATAAAGGTTTGAGAGATAAGACTTATATCGTTCTTCATGTTTTTTTAATGCCTACAAAATAAAATAAAGTTAAAACGAAGTATTACTATCCCTTTAAAGGCTTTTGGAAAATCCAAGTATGCTACATCAACAGCAATGCCCTTGTCCAGCTTCTGATTACTTACCCTTTTGTAAAATGCAGGTGAATTAGTTTGACGTGTGGAAGGTGATCCCATGAAAGCTCTTGGGTTTACCAACACTCACATGCGTGTTGGTCTTGATCCAGATCCCACGTGGGTTTTATTTGTGGATCATAGCACTGCTGTGTTGACTGACTGACATTCTGGAACATTCTGGATCCTATATGCTTGTGGCAGGGCTTATAATTTGAAGTCCTTTGTTACTAGCCAGACCTGAAAAGTTACTCGCCACTTCAAGCCGTAACATACCCACCAGGGCTGAATGTCTACTCGCCAGGGCTGAATTTTCACTCGCCATTGGCTAGTGGCGAGTGGAAATTTTGAGGCCTGCTTGTGGTGTGTCCCTGGATACAACAGAGGTATAGGAGAATGTGATCAGAATTTTGGTCACATAACTCTCATATATATATTATATATATATATATATATATATATATATATATGTATATATATATATTCATATACACACACATACACACATTCTAATATTTAAAAATGAATTACAGGGGTAAAAATAACATAGTACAACATCAGATGCAAATCCTTTCATTAGCAACTTGCAGTTAAAGGGATAGTAATACTTCGTTTTAACTTTATTTTATTTTGTAGGCATTAAAAAACATGAAGAACGATATGTCTTATCTCTCAAACCTTTATGGTTTGGGAGATATTCACAAGCAAAGTTTCCCCTCCCGCCCCTTTTACCTAGTGTAATCCATCTCTTCTCAGATGTGGAATGCAGTCCATAGACCAGACAGATAACAGTAGGGGACAATCTTCTTCCTATGAGAACAATGAAAGCCCTGCCCCCCTTGACAAGTTTTTCAGGTTTTTCCCTTTTCTTAATTGAAGATTGTCCCTCTCTGCAGTCTACCTGGGCACCTCCCTTCTGATCTGGCTGAACAGTGTTACATCAGTAAAAGGGGCGGGAGGGGGATACTTTGTCATTGAATTACTCTTGTACTACAACTCTGACAGTATTGATATAACACTCTCCATAGTCCAAATACTATGATGATTAATTAGAGCTGCTTTTATTATGAAACATTACTATACCTTTAAGGTGAAATTTTGGAAAATGTTCTAGAAGTCAAATGCAAACAATTTTATAGACAAAAATTGAGACTATGACAGAAATTAAAAAAAATAACAATAATTTTCCTGCTAAATGCTAAAGAATGTGGATTAAAACAAAATGAAAAGCATGCATACTGTTTTTAAGACCTTTATGTAAAAGAAATGACTCAGAGTTCGGATTATTTCATGTAGTCTATTACAAAAGCAACCGTACATAATAATGTACTAATTAAATATGTTTATTTGGTATTATTTAACTCTTTAAGGAACAGAGGAATTTGCATCTCATTGCTTTTCAGTGTGTTGCACTTAAAATATTAAAGTCAATTTAATAACAAACATTAAGGGCATTATTCAATTCCCCCCGAAGCCAAAAAAAAACAGTCAAAGGTATTGTTTAAAGGGATAGTAATACTTCATTTTAACTTTATTTTGTAGGCATTAAAAAAACATGAAGAATGATATAAGTCTTATCTCTCAGACCTTTATGGTTTGAGAGATATTCACAAGCAAAGTTTCCCCCTCCCGCCCCTTTTACCTAGTGTAAACCATCTCTTCTCAGATGTGGAATGCAGTCCATAGACCAGACAGATAACAGCAAGGGACAATCTTCTTCCTATGAGAACAATGAAAGCCCTGCCCACCTTGACAAGTTTTTCAGGTTTTTCCCTTATCTTAATTGAAGATTGTCCCTCTCTGCAGTCTACCTGGGCACCTCCCTTCTGATCTGGCTGAGCAGTGTTACATCAGTAAAAGGGGCGGGAGGGGGATACTTTGTCATTGAATTACTCCTGAACTACAACTCTGACAGAATTGATATTACACTCTCCAAAGTCCAAATACTATGATGATTAATAGAGCTGCTTTTATTATGAAACATTACTATCCCTTTAAAGCATGGTAAGCTATTCAATTACCTGTGCTGTGAAGAAATAGCAGATTAAAAAAATGTGATAAATGTGTGGGTGTTTTCACCCATTGAAAAAACAAAAAATGTAGAAATTTGCTATTCAATTTCATGCATTAGGCACTAAGATCCGTTACAGGGACACTAATGTCCCATAGAAAATTATACTTGTTTTGTAGAGGTTTAAAAAAATAAGTTATTTGGTACAAATCCTACCTCTCAAACCTTTACTCACAGGGTTAATCCGACTAATTAAAAAAACAACAAAAAACAGCCCTTGACAATAAAAACTTACCAGCAATCCTGGTCAGCTGCTGTCCGTCTTCTTCTTCAATCTTCCTTCCTCTATAATCTTCTTACCTCTTAGTCTTTTTTCCTGTAATATAAAATGAAAGTCAGTGCAATTAGTGTTTATAGCGGAACTTTCACATTCAAATAACTATCCATGGTTAGGAAGATATACCTATTATGATCATCTCCATGTATATATTAGTCCCATGCTATCCACCTATATTATTAAACAATACCTTGTAAGTTCGTGGACAGACCAGGGAGAGCTGCGCCATTTTGCCAGAAAAATAACACTGCGCATGTGTCAGCTCTCACTGTGTCACAGAGAAGAGACTGCCCCTAATTTTTTTTGGTCTGTTGAGAGTGACGCAAATTGATGTGTTTGTGGCCAGGTCATCCACGGCATGCGTCCACATGTGATTCTGAACTCCAGCATCTGTCTGCCGGCGCTCTCTGAGGTATGAGAACTGAGAGCGAGAACGCATAGATGTTAAACATGGCAATAAGCAGGAACTTTTAAAGAAGGAAATAAATGAATTAAATGTATTTTTTAACCCTTTAGTGCCAGAGTGGTACGCAACGCAATGATTTGCAATGCGTTGCGTACCACTCTGGCATTCAAAGGGTTAAATATATTTATTACCTCTTTTTTTTTTAAATGACAGAATCGGTAACAACCAAAGTCCTTTAGTGCGAGTGATGACAACTCCGATCAAAGGGAGCACTGGTAACTTCGTTTGGCACAAAATGACAATACATATTCTACAATTGTATTTGGCTTAGTTATACAGTACGAGCGCTTTACATGAATGCGCTCGTACCTCATTGACATGGCCAGGTCACATGATTTAGCAGGCACTGACGTAGGATTCAGGGGCAGGACGAACGATACACACACAAGCCCTGTGGAAGTGTCTTCTGCACCATACGGTGCATGGCTGTACAGCGCTACCCAAAGCATACGTCATCAGGTGCAGAATTCATGTCTCTGTTGCTCAATTTATACAGATTTAAAAGCGAAAAGACGCACAACAATATAGACAGTGGACACAAAGGAAGGGATCAAGCCACGATGATACAGAGGTGAAAGTTCCACTTTAAGAAATTTCCCCCAAGAAAGGCCTGAGTTAACAATCCGGTGCTCAAAGGGTTAATTGCAGTGCGTCATATCCATACCTGGGAACTTTCAAAATGATCTGACCCTGAGAATGTGTAAACATTAACCCTTAAATTTCCCATAATATAGATTATCCACAATCTATCCTTGATAGCTGTAATCCAGAGTCACTCTAATCGGCATTCAAGGAGCCATTAAAGGGATAGTAATACTTCGTTTTAACTTTATTTTATTTTGTAGGCATTAAAAAAACATGAAGAATGATATAAGTCTTATCTCTCAAACCTTTATGGTTTATGAGATATTCACAAGCAAAGTTTCCCCCTCCCGCCCATTTTACCTACTGTAAACAATCTTTTCTCAGATGTGGAATGCAGTCCATAGACTGGACAGATAACAGAAGGGGACACTCTTATTCCTTTGAAAACAATGAAATCCCTGCCCCCCTTGACAAGCTTTTCAGGTTTTTCTGTTATCTTAATTGAAGATTGTCCCTCTCTGCAGTCTACCTGGGCAGCTCCCTTCTGCCCTGGCTGAAAAGTGTTACATCAGTAAAAGGGGCGGGAGGGGGACACTTTGCTTGTGAATATCTCTTAAACCATAAAGGTTTGGGAGATAAGACTTATATCATTATTCATGTTTTTTTAATGCCTACAAAATAAAATAAAGTTAAAACGAAGTATTACTATCCCTTTAATTTACAACAACTTACAGATATCACTGCATGAACACACACAAATCAAGCAGGACTTCTCCCTCTGACTTTCTGGTACAAGTGGTACCCATTTAGAGACTAAAGAAGCATTTACCTGGAGCAGAATATATAAGGGAGCACTGAACTCTCTCACCCTGAGATTTTGGCTCTTCACCCTGAGACCCTGAGATTTGGGCCAAAACCCTGAGTCTCAGGGTCAAACCCTGACAGTTCCCAGGTATGGTCATATCTTTTAATTTTTAATTTTATCTTGTACTTTCCAAGTGTCCCGCTAAGATATACAAAAAGTAAAAAAAAAAAACCCTAAGTCCCCAGTGGATGTATTGATATGGGCCCTAAGCCCCACATCAATACATCCAAAGTACTTGACAAATGTGTGAAATGTAAGTAGAATTAACCCTACGAGTGCCAGTAGGAACTGACACTCACAGGGTTAATCCGACTAATTGGGAAAACAAAGTAAAACATTAGTAACCCTTTAATGTTGTTTATGCTGTCTGTACTGAGAGACAAGAACTAAGAGAATTTAATTGACTATGACTAGCGTTCATGGCTATTGTAATCAGAAAGGCTGTTAACTTATCTCAGTCCATTCACAGATAGTCCGGACCTGGAGCCTGGAAAAGGTGGAAATGTCAGCTCCCACGGAGTATATGTAAGAGTAGATTTCAGACCTCAGAAAATAAGTAGGAAATTATTACAGATGCAGCATGAACACAGTTCAGTTTTTTTGGTGTCTGTTCTTTTAACCCTTTCAGTGCCAAAGGGGTACGCAACGCATTGCAAAGCACTGGCACTGAAAGGGTTAAGCCCTCAGTACTTAGAGTGGTCGCCAACACATGGCAAAGCACTGTACTGACGGATTCTCTAGCATCGGGTAAAATTAAAAAAATATTTACTTTGAAAAATGAACATGGTAGATGTAAATATAAGAAAATCTGAACTCTGTAAAATTTGTGTTGAGCCAGCAGCATTACAGTAATGAAAATCTTGACCCGCGTAAACAATAGATAACGATGCCTTCTCTTACAACATCTGGATGTTTCTAATGAAATGCTCGCTCAGGAACATTACAGATGCATTAACTACATTATTATTGCATATGTAAGCAAACCACGTAACATTCTGTGTACAGAACATAATATCTTAAAAGGGACCATGTATGTAAAAGCTTTTTCCATATCTATCTATCTATCTATCTATCTATCTATCTATCTATCTATCTATCTATCTATCTATCAAATATCTATTTATCTATTTAATATCTATCTCATATATAGCTATCATTCTATCTATCTATCTATCTATCTATCTATCTATCTATCTATCTATCTATCTATCTATCATTCTATCTCACATTTATCTATCTAATATCTATCTGTCTCATATCTATATATATGTCTATCTATGTCATGTCTATGTATCTATCTATGTATCTATGTATCTATCTATAGCATATCTATCATTCTATCTATCTATCTATCTATCTATCTATCTGTCTATCTATCTATCTATCTATCTATCTATCTATCTAGTATCTATCTCATATCTATTTATCTAGCTATTTATCTATGTATATATCAAATATCTATCTCATATCTAGCTATCTCATATCTATCTGTCTCATATCTATTTAATATCTATCTCATATCTATCTCATATCTATCTCCTATCTATCTATCTATCTATCTATCTATCTATCTATCTATCTATCTATCTATCTATCAAATATCGATCTCATATCTAGCTATCTCATATGTATCTGTCTCATATCTATCTCCTATCTATCTATCTATCTATCTATCTATCTATCTATCTACCTCATATCTATCTGTCTCATATCTATCTCATATCTATCTCATATCTATCTATCTATCTATCTATCTATCTATCTATCTATCTATCACTATCTATCATTCTATCTCATATCTATCTATCTATCTATCTATCTATCTATCTATCTATCTATCTATCTATCTAATATCTATCTGTCTCCTATCTATATATGTCTATTTATGTCATGTCTATGTATCTATCTATCTATCTATCTATCTATCTATCTATCTATCTATCTACCTATCATATCTATATCTATCTATCTATCTATCTATCTATCTATCTATCTATCTATCTATCTCTCTCTCTCATATCTATGTATATGTATATCTATCTATCTATCACTCTATCTCATATCTATCTATCATTCTATCTATCTATCTATCTATCTATCTATCTAGTATCTATCTCATATCTATTTATCTATCTATCTATCTATCTATCTATCTATCTATCTATCTATTTATCTATGTATATATCAAATATCTATCTCATATCTAGCTATCTCATATCTATTTAATATCTATCTCATATCTATCTATCTATCTATCTATCTATCTATCAAATATCGATCTCATATCTAGCTATCTCATATGTATCTGTCTCATATCTATTTATCTATTTAATATCTATCTCATATCTATCTATCTATCTATCTATCTATCTATCTATCTATCTATCTCATATCTATCTGTCTCATATCTATTTAATATCTATCTCATATCTATCTATCTATCTATCTATCTATCTATCTATCTATCTATCTATCACTATCTATTATTCTATCTCATATCTATCTATCTATCTATCTATCTATCTGTCTATCTATCTATCTATCTATCTATCTATCTAATATCTATCTGTCTCATATCTATATATGTCTATTTATGTCATGTCTATGTATCTATCTATCTATCTATCTATCTATCTATCTATCTATCTATCATATCTATATCTATCTATCTATCTATCTATCTATCTATCTCATATCTATGTATATATCTATCTATCTATCTATCTATCACTCTATCTCATATCTATCTATCATTCTATCTATCTATCTGTCTAGTATCTTTCTCATATCTATTTATCTATCTATTTATCTATGTATATATCATTCGATCTATCTATCTCATATTTATCTATCTATCTATCTATCTATCTATCTATCTATCTATCTATCTCACATCTATCTCATGTCTATGTATCTATATATGTATCTATGTATCTATCTATAGCATATCTATGTATCTATCTATCTATCTATCTATCTATCTATCTATCTATCTATCTGTCTCATATCTGTCTCATGTCTATGTATCTATATATGTATCTATGTATCTATCTGTAGCATATCTATCTATCTATCTATCTATCTATCTATCTATCTATCTATCTGTCTATCTCTATCATTTATCTATGTATATATCATTCGATCTATCTTTCTATCTATCTATCTATCTATCTATCTCATATCTATCTATCTATCTATCTATCTATCTATCTATCTATCTATCTATCTCATATCTATCTATCTATCTATCTATCTATCAAATATCGATCTCATATCTAGCTATCTCATATGTATCTGTCTCTTATCTATTTATCTATTTAATATCTATCTCATATCTATCTATCTATCTATCTATCTATCTCATATCTATCTGTCTCATACCTATTTAATATCTATCTCATATCTATCTATCTATCTATCTATCTATCTATCTATCTATCTATCTATCTATTTATCTATCTATCTATCACTATCTATCATTCTATCTCATATCTATCTATCTATCTATCTATCTATCTATCTATCTATCTATATATCTATCTATCTCATATCTATCTATCTATCTATCTATCTATCTATCTATCTATCAAATATATATCTCATATCTAGCTATCTCATATGTATCTGTCTCATATCTATTTATCTATTTAATATCTATCTCATATCTATCTATCTATCTATCTATCTATCTATCTATCTATCTATCTCATATCTATCTGTCTCATATCTATTTAATATCTATCTCATATCTATCTATCTATCTATCTATCTATCAATCAAATATCTATCTCATATCTATTTATCTATTTAATATCTATCTCATATATAGCTATGATTCTATCTATCTATCTATCTATCTATCTATCTATCTATCATTCTATCTCACATTTATCTATCTAATATCTATCTGTCTCATATCTATATATATGTCTATCTATGTCATGTCTATGTATCTATCTATGTATCTATGTATCTATCTATAGCATATCTATCTATCTATCTATCTATCTATCTATCTATCTATCTAGTATCTATCTCATATCTATTTATCTATCTATCTATTTATCTATGTATATATCAAATATCTATCTCATATCTAGCTATCTCATATCTATCTGTCTCATATCTATTTAATATCTATCTCCTATCTATCTCCTATCTATCTATCTATCTATCTATCTATCTATCTATCTATCTATCAAATATCGATCTCATATCTAGCTATCTCATATGTATCTGTCTCATATCTATTTATCTATTTAATATCTATCTCCTATCTATCTATCTATCTATCTATCTATCTATCTATCTATCTATCTATCTATCTACCTCATATCTATCTGTCTCATATCTATTTAATATCTATCTCATATCTATCTATCTATCTATCTATCTATCTATCTATCTATCTATCTATCTATCACTATCTATCATTCTATCTCATATCTATCTATCTATCTATCTATCTATCTAATATCTATCTGTCTCATAACTATATATGTCTATTTATGTCATGTCTATGTATCTATCTATGTATCTATCTATCTATCACTCTATCTCATATCTATCTATCATTCTATCTATCTATCTATCTATCTATCTATCTATCTATCTATCTAGTATCTATCTCATATCTATTTATCTAGCTATCTATTTATCTATGTATATATCAAATATCTATCTCATATCTAGCTATCTCATATCTATCTGTCTCATATCTATTTAATATCTATCTCATATCTATCTATCTATCTATCTATCTATCTATCTATCTATCAAATATCGATCTCATATCTAGCTATCTCATATGTATCTGTCTCATATCTATTTATCTATTTAATATCTATCTTATATCTATCTATCTATCTATCTATCTATCTATCTATCTCATATCTATCTGTCTCATATTTATTTAATATCTATCTCATATCTATCTGTCTATCTATCTATCTATCTATCTATCTATCTATCTATCTATCTATCACTATCTATCATTATATCTCATATCTATCTATCTATCTATCTATCTATCTATCTATCTATCTAATATCTATCTGTCTCATATCTATATATGTCTATTTATGTCATGTCTATGTATCTATCTATGTATCTATCTATCTATCTATCTATCTATCTATCTATCTATCTATCTATCTGTCTATCTATCTATCTACCTATCATATCTATATCTATCTATCATCTATCTATCTCATATCTATGTATATGTATATCTATCTATCTATCTATCTATCTATCTATCTATCTATCACTCTATCTCATATCTATCTATCATTCTATCTATCTATCTGTCTAGTATCTTTCTCATATCTATTTATCTATCTATTTATCTATGTATATATCATTCGATCTATCTATCTCATATCTATCTATCTATCTATCTATCTATCTATCTATTTATCTCATATCTATCTATCTCATATCTATCTATAAATCTATCTATCTATCTATCTATCTATCTATCTATCTATCTATCTATCTCACATCTATCTCATGTCTATGTATCTATATATGTATCTATGTATCTATCTATAGCATATCTATGTATCTATGTATCTATGTATCTATCTATCTATCTATCTATCTATCTATCTATCTATCTATCTATCTATCACATATCTATCTATCTATATGTCTTATATCTGTCTCATGTCTATGTATCTATATATGTATCTATGTATCTATCTTTCTCATATCTATCTATCTATCTATCTATCTATCTATCTCATATCTATCTATCTATCTATCTATCTATCTATCTATCTATCAAATATCGATCTCATATCTAGCTATCTCATATGTATCTGTCTCATATCTATTTATCTATTTAATATCTATCTCATATCTATCTATCTATCTATCTATCTATCTATCTCATATCTATCTGTCTCATATCTATTTAATATCTATCTCATATCTATCTATCTATCTATCTATCTATCTATCTATCTATCTATCTATCACTATCTATCATTCTATCTCATATCTATCTATCTATCTATCTATCTATCTATCTAATATCTATCTGTCTCATATCTATATATGTCTATTTATGTCATGTCTATGTAGCTATCTATGTATCTGTCTATCTATCTATATATCTATCATCTCTATATCTAACTATCTATCTATCTATCTATCTATCTATCTCATATCTATGTATATGTATATCTATCTATCTATCTATCTATCACTCTATCTCATATCTATCTATCATTCTATCTATCTATCTATCTAGTATCTTTCTCATATCTATTTATCTATCTATTTATCTATGTATATATCATTCGATCTATCTATCTCATATCTATCTATCTATCTATCTATCTATCTATCTATCTATCTATTTATCTCATATCTATCTATCTCACATCTATCTCATGTCTATGTATCTATATATGTATCTATGTATCTATCTATAGCATATCTATGTATCTATGTATCTATGTATCTATCTATCTATCTATCTATCTATCACATATCTATCTATCTATATGTCTTATATCTGTCTCATGTCTATGTATCTATATATGTATCTATGTATCTATCTTTCTCATATCTATCTATCTATCTATCTATCTATCTATCTATCTATCTATCTCATATCTATCTATCTATCTATCTATCTATCTATCTATCTATCAAATATCGATCTCATATCTAGCTATCTCATATGTATCTGTCTCATATCTATTTATCTATTTAATATCTATCTCATATCTATCTATCTATCTATCTATCTATCTCATATCTATCTGTCTCATATCTATTTAATATCTATCTCATATCTATCTATCTATCTATCTATCTATCTATCTATCTATCTATCTATCACTATCTATCATTCTATCTCATATCTATCTATCTATCTATCTATCTATCTATCTATCTAATATCTATCTGTCTCATATCTATATATGTCTATTTATGTCATGTCTATGTAGCTATCTATGTATCTGTCTATCTATCTATATATCTATCATCTCTATATCTAACTATCTATCTATCTATCTATCTATCTATCTCATATCTATGTATATGTATATCTATCTATCTATCTATCTATCACTCTATCTCATATCTATCTATCATTCTATCTATCTATCTATCTAGTATCTTTCTCATATCTATTTATCTATCTATTTATCTATGTATATATCATTCGATCTATCTATCTCATATCTATCTATCTATCTATCTATCTATCTATCTATCTATCTATTTATCTCATATCTATCTATCTCATATCTATCTATCTATCTATCTATCTATCTATCTATCTATCTCACATCTATCTCATGTCTATGTATCTATATATGTATCTATGTATATATGTATCTATCTATCTATCTATCTATCTATCTTTCTATCACATATCTATCTATCTATCTGTCTTATATCTGTCTCACGTCTATATATCTATATATGTATCTATGTATCTATCTGTAGCATATCTATCTATCTATCTATCTATCTATCTATCTATCTATCTATCTCTATCATACTTTCTAGTATCTATCTCATATCTATTTATCTATGTATATATCATTCGATCTATCTTTCTCATATCTATCTATCTATCTATCTATCTATCTATCTATCTATCTATCTATCTCATATCTATCTATCTATCTATCTCTATCATTCTTTCTAGTATCTATCTCATATCTATTTATCTATGTATATAGCATTAGATCTATCTTTCTCATATCTATCTATCTATCTATCTATCTATCTATCTCATATCTATCTATCTATCTCTATCATTCTTTCTAGTATCTATCTCATATCTATTTATCTATGTATATAGCATTCGATCTATCTTTCTCATATCTATCTATCTATCTATCTATCTATCTATCTATCTATCTATCTATATATCTCATATCTATCTATCTATCTATCTATCTATCTATCTATCTATCTATCTCTATCATTCTTTCTAGTATCTATCTCATATCTATTTATCTATGTATATAGCATTCGATCTATCTTTCTCATGTGTTTTACTAAACGCAACAGAACATTGCATTAAACATGTCAGCAAGGGTAAAAGAAAAAGAAAACCACTGTGGTACTCAGCAGAAGTGGCAAATATAGTAAAAGAGAAAATAGAAGCATTTAAGAAATATAAGCAGACACAGAAGGAAGAAGATAGGTTTCGGTACAAATCTAGGTTGAAGGAGGTCAAATGTATTATTAGATGTGCCAAAGCACACACAGAGGAAAAAATTGCCCAGTCAATAAAAAAGGGGGATAAAACATTTTTTAGATATATAAGTGAAAGGAGGAAAACGAAACAAGGAATAGTTAGACTAAAAACAAAAGATGGAAACTATGTAAATGAGAATAAAGGGCTAGCTGACTGTCTCAATGAATATTTCTGTTCAGTTTTTACACAGGAAGATGAAGGGAAGGGACCTCTGTTAGAAAAAAGAAATGGCAAGACACGGGAAACATGCATGTTTACAGAAGAAGAAGTTCTAATTCAACTTTCTAAGGTAAAAACAGATAAATCAATGGGTCCAGATGGGATACACCCAAAGTTATTAAAAGAACTTGTGTGTTCTGGCAAAACCTTTAACAGAATTATTCAATCAGTCACTAGCAACAGGAATAGTTCCAGAAGATTGGAAGGTAGCAAATGTAGTACCGCTTCACAAAAAAGGTAGCAGGGAAGAGTCTGGTAACTACAGACCAGTAAGTCTTACATCAGTAGTGGGAAAATTAATGGAGACTATGTTAAAGGAAAGAATTGTTGAATATCTGAATATGAATAGCTTGCAAGATACCAAACAGCATGGGTTTACAGCAGGGAGATCTTGTCAAACTAACCTCATAGATTTTTTTGACTGGGTAACTAAAATAATAGATCAGGGGGGAGCAGTAGATATAGCTTATCTAGATTTCAGTAAAGCATTTGACACTGTCCCTCATAGAAGACTCATAAATAAATTGCAGTGTTTGGGTCTAGATGTAAAAAACGTGAAATGGATAAGGCAATGGCTGAGTGACAGGAGACAGAAGGTGGTAGTCAATGGAGAATATTCGGACGAAAGGAGTGTTACTAGTGGAGTACCTCAGGGATCTGTACTGGGGCCCATTCTTTTTAATATTTTTATTAGTGATATTGCAAAAGGTCTTCAAGGAAAGGTATGCCTTTTTGCAGATGATGCAAAGATCTGCAATAGGGTAGACATTCCAGGGGGAAAAAGCCAAATGGCGAATGATTTAGGTAAATTAGAAGAATGGTCAAGAGTGTGGCAGATGCACTTTAACGTTGATAAATGTAAAATAATGCACTTGGGACATAAAAATCCAAAGGAAAAATATACCATTAAGGGTACTGTGCTGTCAGAGACAACAGAGGAAAGGGATTTGGGAGTAATTATTTCTAATGACTTCAAGGTAGGCAGGCAATGTAATAAAGCGATGGGGAATGCAAGCAGGGCACTGGGTTGTATAGCTAGGGGCATTAGTAGCAGAAAAAGGGAAGTAGTCATGCTACTGTACAAATCTCTAGTTAGACCTCACCTAGAATATTGTGTACAGTACTGGAGACCCCATCTCCAGAAGGATATTGATACTCTAGAGTATTGTGTACAGTACTGAAGACCCCATCTCCAGAAGGATATTGATACTCTAGAGAAAATTCAAAGAAGGGCTACTAAAATGGTGACTGGTCTACAGGAAAAGAAATATCAGGATAGACTAAAGGATCTGAATATGTATAGCTTGGAGGAGAGAAGAGAGAGAGGGGAAATGATAGACACATTCACATACATGAAGGGATTCAACAAAGTGCAGGAGGGAAGTACATTTCAAAGGAGTAAAAATGTTAGGACAAGAGGCCGTAGTCTAAAACTAGAGGGACAAGGGTTTAGATGTAATGTAAGAAAGTTTTACTTCACTGAGAGGGTAGTAGACAAGTGGAATAGCCTACCAGCAGAAGTGATAGATGTCAATACAGTGACAGAATTTAAGCATGCATGGGATAGGCATAAGGCAGTCCTTAACATAAGAAAAGACCAAGGACCAAAAAAGGTTTGAGGTCGTGTGTGTTTTTTTTTTGTTTTTTTTTTACACAGTAGGAAATTGGGCAGACTAGATGGGCCGAATGGTTCTTATCTGCCGTCAAATTCTATGTTTCTATGGTTCTATATCTATCTATCTATCTATCTATCTATCTATCTATCTATCTATCTATCTATCTCATATCTATCTATCTATCTATCTATCTATCTATCTATGTATCTATCTATCTCATATCTATCTATCTCATATCTATCTATCTATCTATCTATCTATCTATCTATCTATCTATCTATGTATCTATCTCATATCTATCTATCTCATATCTATCTATCTATCTCTCCAATATGACAGAGGTCTCTCATCGAAATAACAGAGGATTTATTAAACAAGTTGTTTTTACAATATTATTCTACTTAACTTAATGTTATATGCATTTTCAGGAACATGCTAAACATTGAATTTACTATAATAGAGTTCTTTTAAAAAGTATAGCGTTGTTTTATTATATAAAACATATGCAATATACACCTCCTCCTGCTGAATATAAAAAGGCACTGTCAGTCCTGGGAGATGATTGTTTCACATTATTACAGTTCATACCAGACCGCAAAATGCATTTTTCGTTTGATGTCTTACAGACGGGAGTCCTGGACTACGTCCACTGAGGTAGGTCAGGAGCCTGGCAATCTGCGCTTACGCATTTACTGAAATACCCTGTGCAGTCTGGCTCTTACAAAACAGGTTCATCCAGAGCTAAGGGGTAACACCTGCTTCCAATCATTCCAGTGTGAATGAATCCATTAACATTATTTTATTTGATAATTTGATCACTAGTGAAAACAGTATACTAACCAACAAGATGTGGAGAGAACAATAGCAACTATGAGTCAAGAATTAGCCAGTGAAACATTGTAATTACAAGAGAACAAGGAACAATGTTTCTTTCTTGAGACAAAGTATCGCTTGTTTATTCAGCCCAGTTGCTCTCAGAAGTAGCTTTCCACTATCTCTTTGATCATCTGTATGCCATGGTCCTGAAGTCTGGAGGTTCTCCAGCCCTCCAGATCTATGGGGAATGAGTACTACAACTCGGCAATCCAAAAAAGTCCACAGCAGGACAGCCCAGAGCGCCAGCAGCGTGCTCACAGTGAGGATCAGGGTGACATTGTCTAACCAGTCTGTTGTGATCAGGAAACCAGGAAGTCAGTCCATGGTCTGCCCCATTAGCGTACAAAACTTCATCTGCATTAATACTTTAAGTGCCAGTGGTGTAGCAAATGCATTGGATACCTTTCTGGCACTCAAAGGGTTAATGCCAAGCCTCCACAATGGAGGAATTTTAGTTGATCTTTTCTTTTTCCCTTTTATTACATTTTGATAAGCCAAAAGAGGAATGTAACAACCCAAAAATGATACACACTGTCCTACTGCCCTCCCCTTGGCACAAGTAGATTGAGTTCCAGAAGGGTATGCAATGCATTACTATGAAATGGATTGTGTACCCCACTGGCATTCAGAGGGTTGAAGAGGAGAAATGTTGGTGTCCGTAGGTAAGCACACAGGCATTAGGCATGGAACAACAAGAACAACAGAGGGGGCACCAAATCGTGTGATATTGTCCTGTACAGACAGATTATCAGTGAGGTGGATGATACTCACATATTCAGATGGTCAGCTGAGGGGAATCACCAGAGATGACTAATGTCACTTGTGGATTGATCTCACAGTCTCCATTCGGCACAAATGCTGCATCAAAATTACAATAAAATAATATCAAATAAACAGCCTAGTTATTTTATTTTTAAAATTCCTTAGCACAATCGTGTTTTATCTATCTATCTATCTATCTATCTATCTATCTATCTATCTATCTATCTATCAATCTATCTCATATCTATCTATCCATGTATCTATCTATCTATCTATCTATCTATCTATCTATCTATCTATCTATATGTCTGTCTGTCTATCTATCTATCTATCTATCTATCTATCTATCTACTTATCTATCTATTTGTCTTCTATCTATCTATCTATCTATCTATCTATCTATCTCTTATCTATCTATCTATCTATCTATCTATCTATCTATCTATATTTTATTAAACATTTTTCATGACTGTTTGATCCGGGTTTTTTATTGCATGTGGTGCAGCATTTGTGCAGACTGTGCGGTGCACACCGAGTGGGGGAGGTGAGATCACTCCACAAGTGACATTAGTCATCTCTGGTTATACCCTCAACTGACCATCTGAATATGTGAGTATCATCTATCTCAGTGATAATCTGTTTGTTTAGTACAATATCACACAATTGGGCGCCCCTTCTGTTGTTTTTGTTGTTTCATGTTGATGCCGCTTGAGAGGACGGCAAGAGGATGAGCAGTACCGAGTCGTGCCCCAAGAATTTCTTAGTCCTGTATCTGGGTCAGGCTGAATCACCCTTTGCCACACAAAAAATGGATAATACCACTGGTGATATGCAGACCAAAAGGTCCCTTCTTGATAAAATCCACAGAGCTTTATTTCAACACTAGTATGAAAGCCTGAATACACCGGCTAAAGTGCACCCAGCTGCCCTGGCTGCTGCCCCGGAGCCGGGAGCAGAGTCAGGACGTGAGCCGCCCAGAACGGGACAGCGTGTTCGGTGAGTCTCTACTGCGCATGACTTCAGTATGTATGCAAAACCACACGTGCACAGTAGAGACTCTCTACTGAGCATGTGCGGTTACGTCTCACAGTAAGCGACGCATTCTACCACTTTATGTTATAGGATGATAACAATCATTCATACCTGCTGCTTCTCGTTTGTTAGTTCTTTCAAGGGAAACTTACTTAGTGGCTTGATGTCAAAGGTGCAGGTACAAAGTCAACGCGTTTCACACCTCAGGGGTGCTTAATCATGACCACATAAAAAGCTGAATCACCCTATCGCGATTGTTGCTGCCAGTCACATAAGTGATTGACATCCTTTCTGTTTGTGAGTACCCATGTGTGGGGTGTGTTATTAGGTGGTGGAATTCATCCTAATTGATTTCACTAAGGCACTTTTTCATTTTCTCTCTTGTTCACTATATAGGTATTAGGCATGAACAGCACAAAAATGATTGGATACTGCAGTTATATTAGCAAGGAATTGTATTAGTGCACTCACCCTCTGTAAGGAGACAACATCGAAGTGAAGCTTGCACTGTTATACACGTGAATTCTGGGGCAAACTAACTGCACAATATGGGAGGACTAAAACGACCTTTGATTTATGTGGAAATTTTAACCACTTGACTATTTGTGACATTGGAGACTTCTTTAGGTATTCAAGGGGTTAAAATCCATATTTACAATGGCATTTTTTGGAGTTATGTTTCTGTGTGGTCCAGTTGGTTTCCACTCTTTCTTTGAAAATGTAGATTGGGAGTCAGAGACACGCAACTAGGAACGAGCCTGCAATACAGATTTGCAGGCTCTCTAGGAATGGTGTCCTACCCAGGTTAGGAAGTCAGTACTAGGAGAGGTGGGTAATGCATTTCTGAGGAGTGTCAGTGAGTGGGGGAGGTAATGTAGGAATAAGACAGGAAGTCAGTGCTAGGGGAGGTGGGTAATGCATTGCTGAGCAGTGTCAGTGAGTGGGGAGGTAATGTAGGGATAAGACAGGAAGTCAGTGCTAGGGGAGGTGGGTAATGCATTGCTGAGCAGTGTCAGTAAGTGAGGAGGTAATGTAGGGATAAGAGAGGAAGTAAGTGCTAGGGGAGGTGGGTAATGCATTGCTGAGCAGTGTCAGTAAGTGAGGAGGTAATGTAGGGATAAGACAGGAAGTCAGTGCTAGGGGAGGTGGGTAATGCATTGCTGAGCAGTGTCAGTGAGTGGGGGAGGTAACGTAGGGATAATGCAGGAAGTCAGTGCTAGGGGAGGTGGGTAATGCATTGCTGAGCAGTGTCAGTGAGTGGGGAGGTAATGTAGGGATAAGACAGGAAGTCAGTGCTAGGGGAGGTGGGTAATGCATTGCTGAGCAGTGTCAGTGAGTGGGAAGGTAATGAAGGGGTAAGACAGGATGTCAGTGCTAGGGGAGGTGTGTAATGCATTGCTAAGTAGTGTCAGTGAGTGGGGAGGTAATGTAGGGATAAGATAGGAAGTCAGTGATAGAGGAGGTCGGTAATACATTACTGAGCAGTGTCAGTGAGTGGGAAGGTAATGTAGGGATAAGACAGGAAGTCAGTACTAGGGGAGGTGGGTAATGTATTGCTGAGCAGTGTCAGTGAGTGGGGGAGGTAATGTAGGGACAAGACAGGAAGTCAGTGCTAGGGGAGGTGGGTAATACATTGCTGAGCAGTGTCAGTGAGTGGGGAGGTAATGTAGGTATAAGACAGGAAGTCAGTGCTAGGGGAGGTGGGTAATTCATTACTGAGCAGTGTCAGTGAGTGGAGAGGTAATGTAGGGATAAGACAGGAAGTCAGTGCTAGGGGAGGTGGGTAATGTATTGCTGAGCAGTGTCAGTGAGTGGGGAGGTAATGTAGAGATAAGACAGGTAGTCAGTGTTAGGAGAGGTGGGTAATGCATTACTGAGCAGTGTCAGTGAGTGGGGGAGGTAATGTAGGGATAAGACAGGAAGTCAGTGCTAGGGGAGGTGGGTAATACATTGCTGAGCAATGTCAGTGAGTGGGGAGGTAATGTAGGGATAAGACAGGAAGTCAGTACTAGGGGAGATGGGCAATGCATTGCTGAGCAGTGTCAGTGAGTGGGGGAGTAATATAGGGATAAGACAGGAAGTCAGTGCTAGGGGAGGTGGTAATGCATTGCTGAGCAGTAGGGTGACCACGGGTCCCGGAACGTCCGGGACTGTCCCTTATTTCAGGGACATGTCCCGCGTCCCGGGTCCCCTTCAACCGGGACAATGAAGTGTCCCGGAATGAAGCCAAGCCGCCCTGAATGTCAGCCTGCAAGCGGTGTGTCACATCATGGACGCCGCTTGCAGGCTGACATCCAGGGCGGCAATGCAGCTTACCTGATCTCCTGGAGGTAAGCGCTCTAGTAATACAGAGCGCTGGGAGATGACATCATCTCCCAGCGCTCTGCATTACTGAGCACAGCGCGCGGGAGCTTCAGCTCTGTGCCGGAGGAGGCACAGAGCTCCCTCTTGACACGCCGCTAGACCACCAGGGACTCAAGGTAAGGCAATAGGGTGACCACGTCCCGGAATGGCAGAAGGGAAATGTGGTCACCCTACTGAGCAGTGTCAGTGAGTGGGGGAGGTAATGTGGGGATAAGACAGGAAGTCAGTGCTAGGGGAGGTGGTAATGCATTGCTGAGCAGTGTCAGTGAGTGGGGGAGGTAATATAGGGATAAGACAGGAAGTCAGTGCTAGGGGAGGTGGTAATGCATTGCTGAGCAGTGTCAGTGAGTGGGGAAGTAATGTAGGGATAAGACAGGAAGTCAGTGCTAGGGGAGGTGGTAATGCATTGCTGAGCAGTGTCAGTGAGTGGGGAAGTAATGTAGGGTAAGACAGGAAGTCAGTGCTAGGGGAGGTGGGTAATACATTGCTGAGCAGTGTCAGTGAGTGGGGAGGTAATGTAGGGATAAGACAGGAAGTCAGTGCTAGGGGAGGTGGGTAATGCATTGCTGAGCAGTGTCAGTGAGTGGGGAGGTAATGTAGGGATAAGACAGGAAGTCAGTACTAGGGGAGGTGGTTAATGCATTGCTGAGCAGTGTCAGTGAGTGGGGAGGTAATGTAGGGATAAGACAGGAAGTCAGTGCTAGGGGAGGTGGGTAATACATTACTGAGCAGTGTCAGTGAGTGGGGAGGTAATGTAGGGATAAGACAGGAAGTCAGTGCTAGGGGAGGTGGGTAATGCATTGCTGAGCAGTGTCAGTGAGTGGGGAGGTAATGTAGGGATAAGACAGGAAGTCAGTGCTAGGGGAGGTGGTAATGCATTGCTGAGCAGTGTTAGTGAGTGGGGAAGTAATGTAGGGTAAGACAGGAAGTCAGTGATAGGGGAGGTGGGTAATGCATTGCTGAGCAGTGTCAGTGAGTGGGGAGGTAATGTAGGGATAAGACAGGAAGTCAGTGCTAGGGGAGGTGGGTAATACATTACTGAGCAGTGTCAGTGAGTGGGGAGGTAATGTAGGGATAAGAGAGGAAGTCATTACTAGAGGAGGTGGGTAATGCATTGCTGAGCAGTGTCAGTGAGTGGGGGAGGTAATGTAGGGATAAGACAGGAAGTCAGTGCTAGGGGAGGTGGGTAATGCATTGCTGAGCAGTGTCAGTGAGTGGGGAGGTAATGTAGGGATAAGACAGGAAGTCAGTGCTAGGGGAGGTGGTAATGCATTGCTGAGCAGTGTCAGTGAGTGGGGAAGTAATGTAGGGTAAGACAGGAAGTCAGTGCTAGGGGAGGAGGGTAATGCATTACTGAGCAGTGTCAGTGAGTGGGGAAGTAATGTAGGGTAAGACAGGAAGTCAGTGCTAGGGGAGGAGGGTAATACATTACTGAGCAGTGTCAGTGAGTGGGGAGGTAATGTGGGGATAAGACAGGAAGTCAGTGCTAGGGGAGGTGGGTAATGCATTGCTGAGCAGTGTCAGTGAGTGGGGGAGGTAATGTAGAGATAAGACAGGAATTCAGTGCAAATGGAGGCTTTGAAAGAAAGAAAATATCCTAAAGCATATCATACTGATCCTACCATAACAGCAGTCCAGCCATGAAATGCCAGGCTCGTCTCTGAACAAGAGAAGCACCAACCCCACATGTACGTTTTGGCCTTGTTGGGCCTCGTCAGTGGCTGGAGTACTTTTATGGCAGGACCAGTATGATGTGCTTTTCGATATTTCGTCTCTGTGAAAGACTCTAGTGGGCTAAAAGACACTGTACCCTGGGTAGGACACCATTCCTAGAGAGTTGGCAAATTCATATTATGGGCTTGTTCCTAGATGAGCGTCTCTGACTCTTAATTTACTCTTTCTTTGAATATATATATATATATACTGCCCATAAATGTATTCATGAATTTATCATCTAGGAAAGTGTAGAATGGAGTTCAGCTGAATGACCTGATATTCCATTAGGGTTAGACTTCCAGACAATAAAATAAATATTGCAAACGCCTGATTCCCGGTAGAAATACTAATCTCTAACTCCATCCCATTAATAGGTCACTTTACTTGGATCACATCCTACTGATGGCTTCCCCTGAACTGCAATGAATTCCTTGAAGAGGAAGAGCTTTACATTCATCTGCTGGCTCTCCAGAGACATAGCTACAACGCCCATCATCTCTAAGGACCAGAATGATATACTTTAGGATATTTTCTCTCTGCGAAAGGCACTGGTGGGCTAAAAGAGACTGGACCTCTAAGTAGCCAGTGGCTATGCTGGAAACTGTAGCTCTCGGCAGCTGGAGAGCCAAATGTCACTCAACCCTTATGTAGAATGCAAAAAATGAGTGATTCTGGAGTATACCAAGATGCCTGTTTCTTTAAATGGGACTGTGAACCCCTTGAATGGTAGTAAGATCTCCAACTCATTGCTTCACATTGTGTTGGAGACCTTTCTACCATTTAAGGGGTTAAAAGCCCTATTTAATAATTCAGGCATTGAGGTACTGTACACAGACTATACAAGTTTGAGCTGTAATGACTTGCAGCAGCGACAGTGCTACTGTTTACCAAACAGGATTTTGACAAAGCTTTCAGAATTAACCTAGATGTTACATTTGAGAATTTTATTTTTCAAAATAGATTTTGAGTAATTTAGATTTACAGAGTATGATCATTAGACATGACACACAGTCACTTCCTGTCTTAGATCTATATTACCTCCTTCATTCACTGACAGTTAACCCTTTCAGTGTTATGGTAGACAGAAATGCATTGCTGAGCACTGTCAGTGAGTGGGGAGGTAATGTAGGCATAAGACAGGAAGTCAGCGGTAGGGGAGGTGGGTAATGCATTGCTGAGCAGTGTCAGTGAGTGGGAGAGGCAATGTAGGGATAAGACAGGAAGTCAGTGCTAGGGGAGGTGGGTAATGTATTGCTGAGCAGTGTCTGTGAGTGGGGGAGGTAATGTAGGGATAAGACAGGAAGTCAGTGCTAGGGGAGGTGGGTAATGCATTGCTGAGCAGTGTCAGTGAGTGGGGGAATTAATGTAGGGATAAGACAGGAAGTCAGTGCTAGGGGAGGTAGGCAGTGCATTGCTGAGCAGTGTCAGTGAGTGGGGAGGTAATGTAGGAATAAGATAGGAAGTCAGTGCTAGGGGAGGCAGGTAATGTATTGTTGTGCAGTGTCAGTGAGTGGGGGAGGTAATGTAGAGATAAGACAGGAACTCAGTGCTAGGAGAGGTGGGTAATGCATTGCTGAGCTGTGTCAGTGAGTGGAGGAGGTAATGTAGGGATAAGACAGGAAGTCAGTACTAGGGGATGTGGGTAATGCATTACTGAGCAGTGTCACTGAGTGGAGGAGGTAATGTAGGGATAGGACAGGAAGTCAGTGCTAGGGGAGGTGGGTAATGCATTGCTGAGCAGTGTCAGTGAGTGGGGGGGTAATGTAGGGATAATACAGGAAGTCAGTACTAGGGAAGGTGGGCAATGCATTGCTGAGCAGTGTCAGTGAGTGGGGAGGTAATGTAGAGATAAGACAGGAAGTGAATGCTAGGGGAGGTGGGCAATGCATTGCTGAGCAGTGTCAGTGATTGGTGGAGGTAATGTAGGGATAAGACAGGAAGTCAGTACTAGGGGAGGTGGGTAATGCATTGCTGAGCTGTGTCTGTGAGTGAAGCGGTAATGTGGGGATAAAACAGGAAGTCAGTGCTACGGGAGGTGGACAATACATTGCTGAGCATTGCCAGTGAGTGGAGGAGGTAATGTAGGGATAAGACAGGAAGTCACTGCTAGAGGAGGCGGGTAGGGTTGCCACCCAGCTGGTATTTTACCGGCAGGCCGGTAAAAAATTGGCTTCTGTCCAATGTTAAGTCTATGGAGGGAATGACATGGCCGGTATTTTTCTGAAGAAAAGGTGGCAACCCTAGAGGTGGGTAATGCATTGATGAGCATTGTCAGTGAGTGGGGGAGGTAATGTAGGAATAAGGCATGAAGTCAGTGTTAAGGGAGGTGGGTAATGCATTGTTGTGCAGTGTCAGGTAGTGGGGAAGTAATATGGGGATAAGACAGGAAGTCAGTACTAGGGGAGGTGGGTAATGCATTGCTGAGCAGTGTCAGTGAGCGGGGAGGTAATATAGGGATAAGACAGGAAGTCAGTGCTAGGGGAGGTGGGCAATGCATTGCTGAGTAGTGTCAGTGAATGGGAGAGGTAATGTAGGGGTAAGACAGGAAGTCAGTGGTAAGGGAGATGGGCAATGCTTTACTGAGCAGTGTCATTGAGTGTGGGAGGTAATGTAAGGATAAGACAGGAAGTCAGTGCTAGGGGAGGTGTATAATGCGTTGCTGAGCAGTGTCAGTGAGCGGGGAGGTAATGTAGGGATAAGACAGGAAGTCAGTGCTGTGGGAGGTGGGCAATGCATTGCTGAGTAGTGTCAGTGGGTGGGGGAGGTAATGTAGGGATAAGACAGGAAGTCGGTGCTAGGGGAGGTGGGAAATGCATTGCTGATCAGTGTCAATGAGTGGGTAGGTAATGTGGGGATGACTGCAAGTCAGTGTTAGGGGAGGTGGGCAATGCATTGCTGAGTAGTGTCAGTGAGTGGATAAGTAATGTGTGGGTAAGACAGGAAGTCAGTGCTGGGGAGGTGGGCAATGCATTGCTGAGTAGTGTCAGTGAGTGGGGGAGGTAATGTAGGGATAAGACAGGAAGTCAGTACTAGGTGAGGTGGGTAATGCATTGATGAGCAGTATCAGTGAGTGGAGAGGTAATGTAGGGACAAGACAGGAAGTCAGTGCTAAGGGAGGTGAATAATGCATTACTGAGCAGTGTCAGTGAGTGGGGAGGTAATGTGGGGATAAGATAGGAAGTCAGTACTAGGAGAGGTGGACAATGCATTGCTGAGCAGTGTCAGTGAATATGGAAGGTAATGTAGGGATAAGACAGGAAGTCAGTGCTAGGGGAGGTGGGTAATGCATTGCTGATCAGTGTCAGTGAGTGGGGAGGTAATGTAGGAATAAGACAGGAAGTCAGTGCTAGGGGAGGTGGGTAATGTATTACTGAACAGTATCAGTGAGTGGGGAGGTAATGTAGGGATAAGACATGAAGTCAGTACTAGGGGAGGTGGGTAATGCATTGCTGAGCAGTGTCAGTGAGTGGGGGAGGTAATGTAGGGATAAGACAGGAAGTCAGTGCTAGGGGAGGTGGGTAATGCATTACTGAGCAGTGTCAGTAAGTGGGGAGGTAATGTAGGGATAAGACAGGAAGTCAGTGCTAGGGAAGGTGGGTAATACATTGCTGAGCAGTGTCAGTGAGTGGTGGAGGTAATATAGGGATAAGACAGGAAGTCAGTGCTAGGGGAGGTGGGTAATGCATTGCTGAGCAGTGTCAGTGAGTGGGGAGGTAATGTAGGGATAAGACAGGAAGTCAGTGCTAGGGGAGGTGGGTAATGCATTACTGAGCAGTGTCAGTGAGTGGGGAGGTAATGTAGGAATAAGACAGGAAGTCAGTGCTAGGGGAGGTGGGTAATGCATTACTGATCAGTGTCAGTGAGTGGGGGAGGTAACGTAGGGATAATACAGGAAGTCAGTACTAGGGGAGGTGGGTAATGCATTACTGAGCAGTGTCAGTGAGTGGGGGAGGTAATGTAGGGATAAGACAGGAAGTCAGTGCTAGGGGAGGTGGGTAATACATTACTGAGCAGTGTCAGTGAGTGGGGGAGGTAATGTAGGGATAAGACAGGAAGTCAGTGCTAGGGGAGGTGGGCAATGGATTGCTGAGCAGTGTCAGTGAGTGGGGGAGGTAATGTAGGGATAAGACAGGAAGTCAGTGCTAGGGGAGGTGGGTAATGCATTACTGAGCAGTGTCAGTAAGTGGGGAGGTAATGTAGGGATAAGACAGGAAGTCAGTGCTAGGGAAGGTGGGTAATACATTGCTGAGCAGTGTCAGTGAGTGGTGGAGGTAATATAGGGATAAGACAGGAAGTCAGTGCTAGGGGAGGTGGGTAATGCATTGCTGAGCAGTGTCAGTGAGTGGGGAGGTAATGTAGGGATAAGACAGGAAGTCAGTGCTAGGGGAGGTGGGTAATGCATTACTGAGCAGTGTCAGTGAGTGGGGAGGTAATGTAGGAATAAGACAGGAAGTCAGTGCTAGGGGAGGTGGGTAATGCATTACTGATCAGTGTCAGTGAGTGGGGGAGGTAACGTAGGGATAATACAGGAAGTCAGTACTAGGGGAGGTGGGTAATGCATTACTGAGCAGTGTCAGTGAGTGGGGGAGGTAATGTAGGGATAAGACAGGAAGTCAGTGCTAGGGGAGGTGGGTAATACATTACTGAGCAGTGTCAGTGAGTGGGGAGGTAATGTAGGGATAAGACATGAAGTCAGTACTAGGGGAGGTGGGTAATGCATTGCTGAGCAGTGTCAGTGAGTGGGGGAGGTAATGTAGGTGTAAGACAGGAAGTCAGTACTAGGGGAGGTAGGTAATACATTACTGAGCAGTGTCAGTGAGTGGGGGAGGTAATGTAGGGATAAGACAGGAAGTCAGTGCTAGGGGAGGTGGGCAATGGATTGCTGTGCCATATCAGTGAGTGGGGGAGGTAATGTAGGGTTAAGACAAAATGTCAGCAGCTCAGGAATGCTTTGCTGAGTAGAGTCAGTGAGAGGGCAGGCAAAGTAGGGACAATACAGGAAGTGCCTTCATGTAGGGATGGGTGAAAAATCAATTTGTTTACACTGGAATTTACATGTAAAAGTAGCAATTTCCTACTTTTCCCTCTAAAATTCCCACCCATAGAAAATAGAAAAAAAGTCCACCTTTTTGCTACAGTCAATAAATTTCCCAGTGAGATCTTTGCTATTTTTCACTTATGCTTTCCATGACTGTAATATTTCCTCTCTCATTAGTACTGTAGCTGAGGGATGAAGTGGAAAAATTAACAACTGACAATATAAGTGTTGAGCAGGCAGAGTCCTATAACAACAAAAGCCTTGAAAAATTGTTATCACGGTGAGTCCCTTTGTCCTTTTTCCACAACACTAACCACCTGCTTGTATAACTCTGGCACAGGTATCTTGAAAAATAACTGTGGCTTGGAGATGCCAGGCAGGAAGGTGTAACACATGACATCAGTTCTTTAAAACCCATTTATTTAACAAAAGAAAAGGTCAGCATTTTGCCAAGTTTGCTGTTCCACAGGCATACGTTTGGGTTATTTTTTGCAGATTTTGACTCCCAAGAACACAGTAAGTATGGTAGTAGAACTGTATAACTTTATTGCTTTAACCCTTTGAGTGCCAGAGGGGTACGGAATGCATTGCTTTGCAATGCATTCCATACCCCTCTGGCACTCAAAGGGTTAAAGGGGTAGTAATGTTTCATAATAAAAGAAGCTCCAATTAATCTTCATAGTATTTGGGCCATGGAGAGTGTTATTTCAGTATTGTCAGAGTTGTAGTTCAGGAGTAATTGAATGATAAAGTATCCCAATCCCGTCCCTTTTACCTAGTGTAAGTCACCTCCCCTCAGATGTAGAATCTGGTCTCTTGACCGTACAGGTTACAGCAAGGGACAATCTTCTTACTGTGATCATAAGGAAAACCCCGCCCCCTTGACAGGTTTTTCAGGTTTTTCCTTATGATCACTGAAGATTGTCCCTCTCTGTAATCCATCCGGACAGTCTTGCTGATCTGAAGTGAGAAGTGTTACATCAGTAAAAGGGGCGGGAGGGGGATACTTTATCATTCAATTACTCTTGTACTACAACTCTGACGGTATTGAAATAACACTCTCCATGGCCCAGATACTATGATGATTAATTGGAGCTGCTTTTATTGTGAAATATTACTATCCATGATGTGTGGCAGTGGAGGTGCCGTTGGCGGCGGCAGGTGTGGGCACTCTGGCACTCTTGTAATCTCCTCCAACAAACTCCTCCATGTTTTGCATTTGCAGAACAGTAGCAGAACCCTAGGGTGTTAGTGTAAATGAAGAAAATCTTGGCACACTCACTGACTAATACTAGTATTATGTGTCCCAGAGCCCCAGGAACGTTTCGTAGTGTTTCTACTACTGCTAGGCATGGCATCTCTATCATTTTGATGGTGTCTCTCCCAATCAGACCTGTGGTTGTGCTTCAGCTGACATGCTTCTTAGACAACAGACAGCAACATTCTTAGCTTTTGGATTGTTAGTAAAGTATCACAATACTGTAGACTTCATAGACTGTGGGGTTACAGAGGGTTAGGTTACTACACCTACTATTGTGGATATATGTTGCAATTGTACTACTAGTTAGTGTCAAATGTACTGCACTCCCAACAACAGCAGAATCACTCATCACAGCTAGAGGTGTGAATGATGGAGAACTATGTTGCTGATTACGTAACATCAATGTGCATGGCTGGATGGTGGTTGGACTTGGAAGTGGTGACAATACTGATAAGAAAAAACAAAAAGCGGCACAGAGGAGTTTCTCTAAGCGTAGTATACCGATCACAAGAGGTAGATCCTTCACCAAGACACCATGGAACAAATCAGAATATTACTCACATTTTTCAGAGTCTTTAAACCTGCCTCTTAGTTCTTGCGCTTGTACTGGCTTATACCCCAGTATGGTCTGTTGTTCGTCTCCACTAGGGGTCACAGGTCCAAACAGTTCCTTCTGGAATGCTCCAGTGGGAGTGAAAGGTTATTATATGTATGGGATCAGCCGTTCAAACAGTACTGATAACTATGCATGACAGCAAATTTTTTGGTCATGTCATCATTTCTCTCACGCTCAACTTCATCTGTATATGAAGAAGAGGTAGATGCTCAGCATCACCAGCCACTTCTTCCCTACTACTTTATATTCCTCTATGCCACTGCTTGACAAATTTGGTTGTACTCTAGGTGCCAGACCAAATATTTAGGAGCCAGACTCTGTACCAGAGGAGAGCTTCAGTGGCTAGTAGAACAAGGCTGGGGAAGCAGGCAATGTGTGGTATTCTTTGTCTACCAATGGAACTGTCAGACAGATTAAAGTGTGGTTCTGTGGCTACCAGAGAAATAAGGCTGGGGTGTCAGACAGTATGTGGGGTTCTGTGACTACCAGTTGAAGGAGGGTCAGACAGAGTATAAGTGGGAACTATGGCTACAAGAGGCAGTGGTGCCTGGCTTGGGGGTCAGGCAGTGTATATGGAGATCTGGGCTACAAATGGACATTGTAACAAGGCTGGTGGGGTCATACAGCTACCAGTAGGCAAGGGGACAAGACCGCAGGGGTCAGGTGGTATACATAAGGATCTGCAGCTACCAATGGACAGGGAACAAGGCTGGTGGGATCACTGAATGTATGTGGGGAACTGGCTACCAGTGGGCAAGGGAACAAGGCTGGTGGAGGGGGGGTAAAAGGCAGCAATCACCTTCCTGGTTGCAGCATTCATCGCCTATCCTACTGGATAGGCAATCAATGCTGGAAGCATCAGAAGGGGTCCCGATGCCCCTCTCCGAGGTCTTTTTTTTTTTAATCACACATAGTGCGGGATCAAGAGGTCCTGCACTTAGTGCATTTTTTATATCCATGATTGCTCTCATCCTCATGGGAGAGATCATGTATTATTTAAAGTGTCAAAACTGACCCTGCAGTGTAGGGAAGCAGCCTCTCTACATGCAGAGCAAGTTTGCTGGGCACTAGGTGCCAATTACTAGGGGACATGGCGCCCGGGATTTGTCGAGCCTTGCTCTAGGCTTTTTTGAAATCTCAGACAATTTCTTTTTACTTTTCTGAGTGCTATTTTCAGTAAGCTCACTATTACTTTCAGGATTTGTAGACCTCACTGTCAGATGCAGAAGTTGGTTGAACTGCTAAACCTTCCCCCGCTATGCCATCAACACTAGAATGTGACTTGTTGTCGTTATCAGTGTTTTTACATGGTTTATTAATTGTACTGGAGGTGGATAAACGTTTTATGTTGCTTTCACAAACAGTCACCTCAGGAGGAACAGGATCATCATCATCTTTTATTGCACACAGTGCAGCAACCATGCTGCTGTCAGTGTTTGGACTAACCCTTTACTAACATGTCCCTGCACTGCTCATACTCCTTTCCCCTTACCCCTGCCACTAGTATGTATGGTAGATATTAAATTAATGTGAATTTTAACAGTAAAATACACAACATAACTGTTTGAGTGATAATGCCTTACCCTTTACAAAATAATGTTATCATTTAAATCTCTGCCTCTATTATCGGTCACAGTCAGCCTCAGTCACAACTCACGTCAGAGTCCTTGTCTCCTCCAACTATCTGTTAAGGTTTGGTTGAGCTGCTCTAACTCTGCCTAACGATTCTGCTGTCTGAGCTATCCAGTGCTCTGCTATCCATTACTGCTGCCTTTCCTTTGCTGGATCAGGTTGAATCAGATGACCTCTCTGTGTTTGCTCAACTGACTGCTATCAGCCAATGTTCCCAGGATATTTAAAGCTGCTTGCCTCACTACCTGATTGCCTTTTGTTTGCTTCTGGCTGCAAGAGTGTTTTACTGCGTTGCTGATTACCTATGTATGACCTGGCTTCCTCTGACGTCCCTTCTGGCTCCTGACTCCTGGATTGTTCCTGACTTCGCTGATCACTGTATTCCTGACTGCGGCTTGGCTGAGTACCTGTCTTGGTTCCTGACCCCGGCTTGTTTTTTGGTTTACGCTTCTGGATCACAATTTTGTTTTGTTTGCTTTTGTTATTTTAATAAAGGTGTTTTGCATTTTACCTTTTGTGTCCTGTCTGGTTCCTGTTCCATAACACTATCACTCAAAATATTCTTAATTAACTATCCTTATCTGTCACTATCTACAAAAATAATAAAATGAAAATAACACACTCCCTGCAAACGCAACTGCTCCTGCCCCTCTTTACCTATAGTTGTACTCATCTATCTTTTTGGTTTCAGACTGTAGAGTATATCTGTCAGTCACAGAGGCTCAGTCAGCTCAGGAAAGAACTTGGATTCCCTGTCTGTCTCTTCTCAGTCAACCAAGATTTTGGGGGGTATTTGGGGTAAATATCCTTTTATGCTTTAAACCCCCACAGACTCCCCTGACACAGAGAACTAATTGTCTGCCCACAAGGCGGCCTAAACTGGTTCCAGAAATATGCTGCTTTCTCACTATATCTAACATACACAGAATGACTTGTTGAGGGAACCTGGCACCTTTTTATATTATCCCGATGGGAAAAGAAGGGAAACTTTCTACTTTGGGGGAAATTCATTCTTACTACTGATTATTTTCAGTGCAGTGATAAAGGCAGTAAAAGTAGGAAATTGGCACTCTGGTCCCACCTGGTAGAAGGTGCCATTTCGTAAAGGGATACTAACACTTAATATGCTAAAATTTATATTGTAAGGTTTATCCTCGTAAGTAAAACATGGGTACTCCCAGTGCTGAGAGGTATTTTATTCAAAAGTTATTATGGCTCAAACTTGAAATTTTTCTATGTATAATATCTCAGTGGCCTGATATTTCTAAGTGGTGCTGTTCTTACTCCATCCTATGGAGGTTTATTGTCAGAAAAGAAACTCACAGCGCCAACTCACCTTAACATATCCATACAATAAATACAGCTTCAAGAAACGTATAAAGATAGATATATAGAAAGCAGCACAGAATGAGGGGGTTCTCCAGACCCCCAAACATTAGGCTAGAAACCCAAACTGAAAAGACAGACTAGAAGACAATCCTGAGCTACTCTATATTAAAAAAACTGATGTGTGCCCTGTAAAGATTGGCCAAGTTGTGGGTAAGCTTGCCACCAACGTCAAGGTATTTCACTTTCGGCAAGTTCTACTCTAATAAACCTAAAAACCCTATCTAAAAATTAAAATCAAAAAGCCCTGAGTAAGTATCATTATGTACGCGTTGGCGAGCAAGGGACCCTTTAAATATGCTCTTTATTATTTTTGTGGGTCCCAGTGTGGTGGAGGTTTATGGTCAACTGTCCAAAGTTCATAGGATGGTGTGGGAGCAGCACCACTACAAAATGTAAGGCCATTGAGATATTGCACCTAAAAAAAAATCAAGTTTAAAGGGACAGTAATACTTCGTTTTATCTTTATTATATTTTGTAGACATTAAAAAATATGAAGAACGATATAAGTCTTATCTCTCAAACCTTTATGGTTTGAGAGATATTCACAAGCAAAGTTTCCCCTCCCGCCCCTTTTACCTAGTGTAAGCCACCTCTTCTCAGATGTGGAATCCAGTCCATAGACCAGACAGATAACAGCAGGGGGCAATCTTCTTCCTATGAGAACAATGAAAGCCCTGCCCCCCCCTTGACAAGCTTTTCAGGTTTTTCCCTTATCTTTACTGGAGATTGTCCCTCTCTGCAGTCTACCTGGGCACCTCCCTTCTGCTCTGGCTGAGCAGTGTTACATCAGTAAAAGGGGCGGGAGGGGGATACTTTATCATTGAATTACTCTTGAACTACAACTCTGACAGAATTGAAATAACACTCTCCAAAGTCCAAATACTATGATGATTAATTAGAGCTGCTTTTATTATGAAATATTACTATCCCTTTAAGCTGCAATAATTTTTTAATAAAACCCCTCTAAGCATTGGGAACACCCTTGGTTTTACTCAGGTGAATAAACCCAACAATATATATTTATTTGCATATTCAGTGATACTATAGCAAAAAATGCTGGCCATTCCTACCTGGATGACATGCTTTAATTAGCATAATCTGTAAATCTTTTTTCTAATTAAAAAATAACTAATATAATATAAAGCTGGTTTTAAAGGTTTTTTTTTAAAAATCACCAGCGTTTTTATCAAAGAAACCATATCATATAAACTTTAGGTTATAGGGTACCTTTAATAAACTGCATGAAAGCATTGCGACAGGCACTGGATCTGTTATTATCCCTCCTCTAAATGCTGTCAGGTGGACAGAAACCCGAGAAATGTCACTGGCAGCAGACATCTGGCTCATTAGCGCTGTCCACCAGTGTGTTCCACGAGAACAATACTATCTGAAGATCAACAGACACTTCAGTCACAAATATTAATCTCGGTATCTGGAACCTGGTGTATACAGGA
Source organism: Rhinophrynus dorsalis (assembly GCA_037306005.1). Classification (NCBI taxonomy): domain Eukaryota; kingdom Metazoa; phylum Chordata; class Amphibia; order Anura; family Rhinophrynidae; genus Rhinophrynus; species Rhinophrynus dorsalis. Next base: position 15,607,749 of record CM074720.1, on the reverse strand, counting down.
CATTTACTGACAATGAAGGGGTTTATGGAGTCTCCTATGATTGTTTGCAGTGATAATCTGTTTATGGAATTACGAAAGCCCCCATGGTGAGCACAGATGATTTTAACCCCTCAGAGACTAGACAGGTATACAACACATTGATTTCCATACCCTTCTGGTACTCATAGATATAACAAGTCACAGTTGTTTGATATTGGGGCCTGGAATTCTGTTTAAGTGAATTTTCATATTCTTCATATTCACTTACCTAGGTAGGAGTCCATCATATAGCAGCCAGGTGTGCAGATATCAGTGTGTGCAGTGCGGGGTTACTGTGTGTGCAGATATCAGTGTGTGTAGTGCAGGGTTACTCTGTGTACAGAGATCAGTGTGTGTAGTGCGGGGTTACTGTGTGTGCAGAGATCAGTGTGTGCAGTGCGGGGTTACTGTGTGTACAGATATCAGTGTGTGTAGTGCGGGGTTACTGTGTGTGCAGATATCAGTGTGTGTAGTGCGGGGTTACTGTGTGTACAGATATCAGTGTGTGCAGTGCAGGGTTACTCTGTGTGCAGATATCAGTGTGTGCAGTGCAGGGTTACTGTGTGTGCAGAGATCAGTGTGTGCAGTGCAGGGTTACTGTGTGTACAGAGATCAGTGTGTGTAGTGCAGGGTTACTGTGTGTGCAGAGATCAGTGTGTGCAGTGCGGGGTTACTGTGTGTACAGATATCAGTGTGTGCAGTGCGGGGTTACTGTGTGTGCAGATATCAGTGTGTGCAGTGCAGTGTTACTGTGTGTACAGAGATCAGTGTGTGCAGTGCGGGGTTACTGTGTGTACAGAGATCAGTGTGTGCAGTGCAGTGTTACTGTGTGTACAGAGATCAGTGTGTGCAGTGCGGGGTTACTGTGTGTACAGAGATCAGTGTGTGCAGTGCAGTGTTACTGTGTGTACAGAGATCAGTGTGTGTAGTGCGGGGTTACTGTGTGTACAGAGATCAGTGTGTGCAGTGCAGGGTTACTGTGTGTGCAGAGATCAGTGTGTGCAGTGCGGTGTTACTGTGTGTACAGAGATCAGTGTGTGTAGTGCAGGGTTACTCTGTGTACAGATATCAGTGTGTGTAGTGCGGGGTTACTGTGTGTACAGATATCAGTGTGTGTAGTGCGGTGTTACTGTGTGTACAGAGATCAGTGTGTGTAGTGCAGGGTTACTGTGTGTGCAGAGATCAGTGTGTGCAGTGCGGGGTTACTGTGTGTACAGATATCAGTGTGTGTAGTGCGGGGTTACTGTGTGTGCAGATATCAGTGTGTGTAGTGCGGGGTTACTGTGTGTACAGATATCAGTGTGTGCAGTGCAGGGTTACTCTGTGTGCAGATATCAGTGTGTGCAGTGCAGGGTTACTGTGTGTGCAGAGATCAGTGTGTGCAGTGCAGGGTTACTGTGTGTACAGATATCAGTGTGTGTAGTGCAGGGTTACTCTGTGTACAGAGATCAGTGTGTGTAGTGCGGGGTTACTGTGTGTGCAGAGATCAGTGTGTGCAGTGCGGGGTTACTGTGTGTACAGATATCAGTGTGTGTAGTGCGGGGTTACTGTGTGTGCAGATATCAGTGTGTGTAGTGCGGGGTTACTGTGTGTACAGATATCAGTGTGTGCAGTGCAGGGTTACTCTGTGTGCAGATATCAGTGTGTGCAGTGCAGGGTTACTGTTTGTGCAGAGATCAGTGTGTGCAGTGCAGGGTTACTGTGTGTACAGAGATCAGTGTGTGTAGTGCAGGGTTACTGTGTGTGCAGAGATCAGTGTGTGCAGTGCGGGGTTACTGTGTGTACAGATATCAGTGTGTGCAGTGCGGGGTTACTGTGTGTGCAGATATCAGTGTGTGCAGTGCAGTGTTACTGTGTGTACAGAGATCAGTGTGTGTAGTGCGGGGTTACTGTGTGTACAGAGATCAGTGTGTGCAGTGCAGTGTTACTGTGTGTACAGAGATCAGTGTGTGCAGTGCGGGGTTACTGTGTGTACAGAGATCAGTGTGTGCAGTGCAGGGTTACTGTGTGTGCAGAGATCAGTGTGTGCAGTGCAGTGTTACTGTGTGTACAGAGATCAGTGTGTGCAGTGCGGGGTTACTGTGTGTACAGAGATCAGTGTGTGCAGTGCAGGGTTACTGTGTGTGCAGAGATCAGTGTGTGCAGTGCGGTGTTACTGTGTGTACAGAGATCAGTGTGTGTAGTGCAGGGTTACTCTGTGTACAGATATCAGTGTGTGTAGTGCGGGGTTACTGTGTGTACAGATATCAGTGTGTGTAGTGCGGTGTTACTGTGTGTACAGAGATCAGTGTGTGTAGTGCAGGGTTACTCTGTGTGCAGATATCAGTGTGTGTAGTGCGGGGTTACTGTGTGTACAGAGATCAGTGTGTGCAGTGCAGGGTTACTCTGTGTACAGAGATCAGTGTGTGCAGTGCAGGGTTACTCTGTGTACAGAGATCAGTGTGTGCAGTGCAGGGTTACTCTGTGTACAGATATCAGTGTGTGCAGTGCGGGGTTACTGTGTGTACAGAGATCAGTGTGTGCAGTGTGGGATTACTGTGTGTACAGATATCAGTGTGTGTAGTGCGAGGTTACTCTGTGTACAGATATCAGTGTGTGCAGTGCGGGGTTACTGTGTGTACAGATATCAGTGTGTGCAGTGCGGGGTGTGTGTAGATATCAGTGTGTGCAGTGTGGGGATTACTGTGTGTACAGATATCAGTGTGTGTAGTGCGGGGTTACTCTGTGTACAGAGATCAGTGTGTGTAGTGCGGGGTTACTGTGTGTACAGATATCAGTGTGTGCAGTGCGGGTTACTGTGTGTACAGATATCAGTGTGTGCAGTGCGGGGTTTACTCTGTGTGCAGATATCAGTGTGTGGCAGTGCGGGGCTACTGTGTGTACAGATATCAGTGTGTGCAGTGCGGGGTTACTCTGTGTGCAGATATCATTGTGTGCAGTGCAGGGATACTGTGTGTGCAGATATCAGTGTGTGCAGTGCAGGGTTACTCTGTGTGCAGATATCAGTGTGTGTAGTGCAGGGTTACTGTGTACAGATATCAGTGTGTGCAGTGCGGTGTTACTGTGTGTACAGATATCAGTGTGGTGCAGTGCGGGGTTACTCTGTGTACAGAGATCAGTGTGTGCAGTGCGGGATTACTGTGTGTACAGATATCAGTGTGTACAGTGCAGGGTTACTCTGTGTGCAGAGATCAGTGTGTGCAGTGCGGGGTTACTGTGTGTGCAGATATCAGTGTGTGCAGTGCGGGGTTACTGTGTGTGCAGATATCAGTGTGTGCAGTGCGGGGTTACTCTGTGTACAGAGATCAGTGTGTGCAGTGCGGGGTTACTCTGTGTACAGAGATCAGTGTGTGCAGTGCGGAGTTACTATGTGTGCAGATATCAGATGTGTGTAGTGCGGGGTTACTGTGTGTACAGAGATCAGTGTGTGTAGTGCAGGGTTACTCTGTGTACAGATATCAGTGTGTGTAGTGCAGGGTTACTCTGTGTACAGAGATCAGTGTGTGCAGTGCAGGGTTACTGTGTGTACAGATATCAGTGTGTGTAGTGCGGGTTACTGTGTGTGCAGATATCAGTGTGTGTGTAGTGCGGGGATACTGTGTGTACAGAGATCAGTGTGTGTAGTGCAGGGTTACTCTGTGTACAGAGATCAGTGTGTGCAGTGCAGGGTTTACTGTGTGTGCAGATATCAGTGTGTGTAGTGTGGGGTTACTGTGTGTACAGAGATCAGTGTGTGCAGTGCGGGGTTACTCTGTGTACAGAGATCAGTGTGTGCAGTGCAGTGTTACTCTGTGTACAGATATCAGTGTGTGTAGTGCGGGGTTACTGTGTGTACAGAGATCAGTGTGGTGCAGTGCGGGGGTTACTGTGTGTACAGAGATCAGTGTGTGCAGTGCGTGGTTACTGTGTGTACAGATATCAATGTGTGTAGTGAGGGGATACTGTGTGTACAGATATCAGTGTGTGTTAGTGCGGGGTTACTCTGTGTACAGAGATCAGTGTGTGCAGTGCGGGGGTTACTGTGTGTACAGATATCAGTGTGTGCAGTGCAGGGTTACTGTGTGTACAGAGATCAGTGTGTGCAGTGCGGGGTTACTGTGTGTGCAGATATCAGTGTGTGCAGTGCGGGGTTACTGTGTGTGCAGAGATCAGTGTGTGCAGTGCAGGGTTACTGTGTGTGCAGAGATCAGTGTGTGTAGTGCGGGGTTACTGTGTCTACAGATATCAGTGTGTGCAGTGTGGGGTTACTCTGTGTGCAGATATCAGTGTGTGCAGTGCGGGGTTACTCTGTGTGCAGATATCAGTGTGTGTAGTGCGGGGTTACTGTGTGTGCAGAGATCAGTGTGTGTAGTGCGGGGTTACTGTGGTGTGCAGAGATCGTGTGTGCAGTGCGGGGTTACTGTGTGTACAGATATCAGTGTGTGCAGTGCAGGGTTACTCTGTGTACAGAGATCAGTGTGTGCAGTGCAGGGTTAACTGTGTGTACAGATATCAGTGTGTGTAGTGCGGGGTTACTGTGTGTAGAGAGATCAGTGTGTGCAGTGCGGGGTTACTCTGTGTACAGAGATCAGTGTGTGCTAGTGCAGGGTTACTCTGTGTACAGATATCAGTGTGTGCAGTGCGGGGTTACAGTGTGTACAGAGATCAGTGTGGGTAGTGCGGGGTTTACTGTGTGTAACAGAGATCAGTGTGTGCAGTGCAGGGTACTGCTGTGTACAGAGATCAGTGTGTGCAGTGCAGGGTTACTCTGTGTACAGAGATCAGTGTGTGCAGTGCAGGGTTACTGTGTGTACAGATATCAGTGTGTGCAGTGCGGGCTTACTCTGTGTACAGAGATCAGTGTGTGTAGTGCAGGGTTACTTGTGTACAGCGATCAGTGTGTGCAGTGCAGGTTACTGTGTGTACAGAGATCAGTGTGTGCAGTGCAGGGTTACTGTGTGTACAGAGATCAGTGTGTGCAGTGCGGGTTACTGTGTGTGTAGATATCAGTGTGTGCAGTGCGGGGTTACTGTGTGTGCAGATATCAGTGTGTGTAGTGCGGGGTTACTCTGTGTATAGAGATCAGTGTGTGCAGTGCGGGGTTACTGTGTGTACAGAGATCAGTGTGTGTAGTGCGGGGTTACTCTGTGTGTGCAGATATCAGTGTGTGCAGTGCGGGGTTACTGTGTGTACAGAGATCAGTGTGTGCAGTGCAGGGTTACTCTGTGTACAGAGATCAGTGTGTGTAGTGCGGGGTTACTGTGTGTACAGATATCAGTGTGTGCAGTGTGGGGTTACTGTGTGTACAGAGATCAGTGTGTGTAGTGCGGGGTTACTGTGTGTGCAGATATCAGTGTGTGCAGTGCGGGATTAACTGTGTGTACAGAGATCAGTGTGTGCAGTGCGGGGTTACTGTGTGTACAGATATCAGTGTGTGCAGTGTGGGGTTACTGTGTGTGCAGATATCAGTGTGTGCAGTGCGGGTTACTGTGTGTACAGAGATCAGTGTGTGTAGTGCGGGGTTACTGTGTGTACAGAGATCAGTGTGTGCAGTGCGGGGTTACTGTGTGTGCAGATATCAGTTTGTGCAGTGCGGGGTTACTGTGTGTGCAGATATCAGTGTGTGCAGTGCGGGGTTACTGTGTGTACAGAGATCAGTGTGTGTAGTGCAGGGTTACTCTGTGTACAGAGATCAGTGTGTGCAGTGCGGGGTTACTGTGTGTACAGAGATCAGTGTGTGTAGTGCGGGGATACTCTGTGTACAGAGATCAGTGTGTGCAGTGCAGGTTTACTGTGTGTACAGAGATCAGTGTGTGTAGTGCAGGGTTACTGTGTGTACAGAGATCAGTGTGTGTAGTGCGGGGTTACTCTGTGTACAGATATCAGTGTGTGCAGTGCAGGGTTACTGTGTGTACAGATATCAGTTTGTGCAGTGCAGGGTTTACTGTGTGTACAGATATCAGTGTGTGAGTGCGGGGTTACTGTGTGTACAGATATCAGTGTGTGTAGTGCGGGGTTACTGTGTGTACAGAGATCAGTGTGTGTAGTGCAGGGTTACTGTGTGTACAGAGATCAGTGTGTGTAGTGCAGGGTTACTCTGTGTACAGATATCAGTGTGTGTAGTGCAGGGTTACTGTGTGTACAGAGATCAGTGTGTGTAGTGCAGGGTTACTGTGTGTACAGAGATCAGTGTGTGTAGTGCGGGGTTACTCTGTGTACAGATATCAGTGTGTGTAGTGCAGGGTTACTGTGTGTACAGATATCAGTTTGTGCAGTGCAGGGTTACTGTGTGTACAGATATCAGTGTGTGCAGTACGGGGTTACTGTGTGTACAGATATCAGTGTGTGCAGTGTGGGGTTACTGTGTGTACAGAGATCAGTGTGTGTAGTGCGGGGTTACTGTGTGTGTAGATATCAGTGTGTGCAGTGCGGGGTTACTGTGTGTGTGCAGATATCAGTGTGTGCAGTGCGGGGTTACTCTGTGTGTGGCAGATATCAGTGTGTGCAGTGCGGGGTACTCTGTGTACAGAGATCAGTGTGTGTAGTGCGGGGTTACTGTGTGTGTACAGAGATCAGTGTGTGCAGTGCGGGGTTACTCTGTGTGTGCAGATATCAGTGTGTGCAGTGCGGGTTACTCTGTGTACAGAGATCAGTGGTGTACAGTGCGAGGTTACTGTGTGTACAGATATCAGTGTGTGCAGTGCGGGGTTACTGTGTGTACAGAGATCAGTGTGTGTAGTGCAGGGTTACTGTGTGTGCAGATATCAGTGTGTGTGTAGTGCGGGGTTACTCTGTGTACAGAGATCAGTGTGTGCAGTGCGGGGTTACTGTGTGTGCAGATATCAGTGTGTGCAGTGCGGGGTTACTCTGTGTACAGAGATCAGTGTGTGCAGTGCTGGGTTACTCTGTGTACAGAGATCAGTGTGTGTAGTGCAGGGTTACTCTGTGTACAGATATCAGTGTGTGCAGTGCAGGGTTACTGTGTGTACAGATATCAGTTTGTGCAGTGCAGGTTACTGTGTGTGTACAGATATCGGTGTGTGCAGTGCGGGGTTACTGTGTGTACAGATATCAGTGTGTGTAGTGCGGGGTTACTGTGTGTACAGAGATCATTGTGTGTAGTGCAGGGGTTACTGTGTGTACAGAGATCAGTGTGTGTAGTGCAGGGTTACTCTGTGTACAGATATCAGTGTGTGTAGTGCAGGGTTACTGTGTGTACAGAGATCAGTGTGTGTAGTGCAGGGTTACTGTGTGTACAGAGATCAGTGTGTGTAGTGCGGGGTTACTCTGTGTACAGATATCAGTGTGTGTAGTGCCGGGTTACTGTGTGTACAGATATCAGTTTGTGCAGTGCAGGGTTACTGTGTGTACAGATATCAGTGTGTGCAGTGCGGGGTTACTGTGTGTACAGATATCAGTGTGTGCAGTGTGGGGTTACTGTGTGTACAGAGATCAGTGTGTGTAGTGCGGGGTTACTGTGTGTGTAGATATCAGTGTGTGCAGTGCGGGGTTACTGTGTGTGTACAGAGATCAGTGTGTGCAGTGCGGGGTTACTCTGTGTGTGCAGATATCAGTGTGTGCAGTGCGGGGTTACTCTGTGTACAGAGATCAGTGTGTACAGTGCGAGGTTACTGTGTGTACAGATATCAGTGTGTGCAGTGCGGGGTTACTGGTGTGTACAGAGATCAGTGTGTGTAGTGCAGGGTTACTGTGTGTGCAGATATCAGTGTGTGTGTAGTGCAGGGTTACTCTGTGTACAGAGATCAGTGTGTGCAGTGCGGGGTTACTGTGTGTGCAGATATCAGTGTGTGCAGTGCGGGGTTACTCTGTGTACAGAGATCAGTGTGTGCAGTGCTGGGTTACTCTGTGTACAGAGATCAGTGTGTGCAGTGCTGGGTTACTCTGTGTGTGCAGATATCAGTGTGTGCAGTGCGGGGTTACCCTGTGCCCAGTTTAGAGATCAGATCGGGCTTTGTTGGGATAGATCAGGTTATACAGGAGTAGAGCAGATTGTGTTGTTGCAGATTAAGCTGTATCCTGCCTGGTGCTTGCTTGCATGGAGACATTTCCTCTGTGTGAGCAATCTGAATGCTTCATTAATTGTGGACAAGGCTGATAATGTGTTAAAACTGCTCACATGGAAAGAAATGTCTACTTTTGAGTGAGCAACAGGCTAGGCTTCAATGGCAACCAAGCTCCTTTGGTTTGACAAAAGGGAGATGTTAAATGCTTCATATCTTTTAAACTAGTATATATTAAATAATGCAGCTGACATCAGTCACAGTTGTTATGGTACCCTGCCTGGTGCTTACTCACATGGAGACATGTTGCCATGGTAATCTGCCTGGTGCTTACTCACATGGAGACATGTTGCCATGGTAACCTGCCTGGTGCTTACTCACACGGAGACTATTCTTCTGTGTGAGCAATCTGAATGCTTCATTAGCACTGAGTGAATTGTGGATAGGGCTCATAATGTGATAAAACTGCTCACACAGAGACAAAGTCTACATTTGAGTGAGCAACAGGCCAGGCTTCCATAGCAACCAAGCTCTAACATGGTGCCCGTGATTCCTCTGGCGACATTGCTATGTCCGGTTTGCTTCCTGCCTGTCTTTTATTGGCTGCTGGATCCTATCTCCGCCCAGTTCTAGCCCTTAAATACTCAGCCCTGTCATTTCATGAGTGCCCTTTGGTAGTGTTCCAGTCGCTAGTGCTTGTTCCTGACTTCCTGTGTGAATCCTGTGTATGACCCTGACTACTCTGCCTGTTTTGTTCCTGTTCTGTGTATCGACCCGGCCTGGCTGATGTTCCTGCTCCGTATACCGACCCGGATTGGCTGACGTTCCTGCTCTGTGTACTGACCCTGGATTGGCTGATGTTCCTGCTCTGTGTATCGACCTGGCCTGGCTGACGTTCCTGCTCTGTGTACCGACCCTGGATTGGCTGATGTTCCTGCTCTGTGTATCGACCCGGCCTGGCTGACGTTCCTGCTCCGTGTACCGACCCGGATTGGCTGACGTTTCTGCACTGTGTATCGACCTGGCCTGGCTGACGTTCCTGCTCTGTGTACCAACCCCGGTATTACTGTCAGTTCCATCTGTGTCCCGTCTGGAGGGCTTCGCTCCTGTGCAAGTTTACTGTCTGACTAGACAGTCTTTGGTTGCCTCGATACCCACACTGCTACTGCAGCACTGTTATACTGTGACCCTGTCTCCACACCTGTGCGCTATTGTTATGCTTTCACTTCGGTGTTTGGACCTGTTGGGTTAGCACCCCAGTACGCTTGACCTGTCCACCACTTAACTCCGAGGTTGGTTTTGTCTCTGGGCACCTTGGTTAGGCACCACTGCCTTGCAGTCGATTCCAGGTCTGAGCGTTTGTTTAACCCCTTGTGGGTTGGTGCTGTTGCTGTTCAAGATCACAGTCGTTCTCTGTCACTGGTGTGCGGTACATCGTGATAGTCTGCTGCTCAGTCACCCTCAGTCTGTCCTGGCAGTCTGGGAATACCTGTATTGCTACTGCTTGGCAGTACCGTGTGTCAATACATTTCGGGCAGTTCCTCTGTTGTTGCCATCAGAACGCTACAGTCCTGTGCCTCCGATTGGATTGTCTAGGGTCTCTGTCTTGTGTCCAGGGCCTTCGTTGGCCTCCGCTTGCCTAGTAACTCTTGACTACCCTAGTATTGGGGATAGTAGGGGCCTCCTACTCAGCCACCCCAGTTGTGGCTAGCCTTATCCTGGGTTCACTCTCTGCTTGGAGAGTCTCCATTGACCTCTGCACTACTAGGGCCTGCCGGCATCCCTTGGCCTAGTAGTTTCCTCTGCTACATCTGGATTCACATGAACTGTAACCTGACGTGTGTCAGTATTGTATCATTTGCACCTACTGGACCCGTGTTGGTTACTGTATATCATTGTGGCCTGGCCTGTGTCAGTATTGTATCATTTGCACCTACTGGACCCGTGTTGGCTACTGTATATCATTGTGGCCTGGCCTGTGTCAGTATTGTATCATTTGTACCTACTGGACCCGTGTGGGTTACTGTATATCATTGTAGCCTGGCCTGTGTCAGTATTGTATCATTTGTACCTACTGGACCCGTGTGGGTTAATGTATATCATTGTAGCCTGGCCTGTGTCAGTATTGTATCATTTGTACCTACTGGACCCGTGTGGGTTACTGTATGTCATTGTAGCCTGAACTGTTGTCAGTATTGTATCATTTGTACCTACTGGACCCGTGTGGGTTACTGTATGTCATTGTAGCCTGAACTGTGTCAGTATTGTATAATTTGTACCTACTGGACCCGTGTGGGATACTGTATATCATTGTAGCCTGGCCTGTGTCAGTATTGTATCATGTGTACCTACTGGACCCAAGTGGGTTACTGTATAACATTGTAGCCTGGCCTGTGTCAGTATTGTATCATTTGTACCTACTGGACCCGTGTGGGTTACTGTATATCATTGTGTCCTGGCCTGTGTCAGTATTGTATCATGTGTACCTACTGGACCCATGTGGGTTACTGTATATCATTGTAGACTGGCCTGTGTCAGTATTGTATCATTTGTACTTACTGGACCCGTGTGGGTTACTGTAGGTCATTGTAGCCTGAACTGTGTCAGTATTGTATCATTTGTACCTACTGGACCCGTGTGGGTTACTGTATATCATTGTGGCCTGACCTATGTCAGTATTGTATCATTTGTACCTACTGGACCCGTGTGGGTTACTGTATATCATTGTAGCCTGACCTGTGTCAGTATTGTATCATTTGTACCTACTGGACCCGTGTGGGTTACTGTATGTCATTGTAGCCTGGCCTGTGTCAGTATTGTATCATTTGTACCTACTGGACCCGTGTTGGTTACTGTATGTCATTGTAGACTGACCTGTGTCAGTATTGTATCATTTGTACCTACTGGACCCAAGTGGGTTACTGTATATAATTGTAGCCTGGCCTGTGTCAGTATTGTATCATTTGTACCTACTGGACCCGTGTGGGTTACTGTATATCATTGTGTCCTGGCCTGTGTCAGTATTGTATCATGTGTACCTACTGGACCCATGTGGGTTACTGTATATCATTGTAGACTGACCTGTGTCAGTATTGTATCATGTGTACCTACTGGACCCGTGTGGGTTACTGTATATCATTGTAGCCTGGCCTGTGTCAGTATTGTATCATTTGTACCTGCTGGACCTGTGTGGGTTACTGTATATCATTGTAGCCTGGCCTGTGTCAGTATTGTATCATTTGTACTTACTGGACCCGTGTGGGTTACTGTATGTCATTGTAGCCTGAACTGTGTCAGTATTGTATCATTTGTACCTACTGGACCCATGTGGGTTACTGTATATCATTGTGGCCTGACCTATGTCAGTATTGTATCATTTGTACCTACTGGACCCGTGTGGGTTACTGTATATCATTGTAGCCTGACCTGTGTCAGTATTGTATCATTTGTACCTACTGGACCCGTGTGGGTTACTGTATGTCATTGTAGACTGACCTGTGTCAGTATTGTATCATTTGTACCTACTGGACCCAAGTGGGTTACTGTATAACATTGTAGCCTCACCTGTGTCAGTATTATATCATTTGTACCTACTGGACCCATGTGGGTTACTGTATATCATTGTAGCCTGACCTGTGTCAGTATTGTATCATTTGTACCTACTGGACCCGTGTGGGTTACTGTATATCATTGTGGCCTGACCTGTGTCAGTATTGTATCATTTGTACCTACTGGACCCGTGTGGGTTACTGTATGTCATTGTAGACTGACCTGTGTCAGTATTGTATCATTTGTACCTACTGGACCCGTGTGGGTTACTGTATAACATTGTAGCCTGGCCTGTGTCAGTATTGTATCATTTGTACCTACTGGACCCAAGTGGGTTACTGTATAACATTGTAGCCTCACCTGTGTCAGTATTGTATAATTTGTACCTACTGGACCCGTGTGGGTTACTGTATATCATTGTGGCCTGGCCTGTGTCAGTATTGTATCATTTGTACCTACTGGACCCATGTGGGTTACTGTATAACATTGTGGCCTGGCCTGTGTCAGTATTGTATCATTTGTACCTACTGGACCCATGTGGGTTACTGTATATCATTGTAGCCTGGCCTGTGTCAGTATTGTATCATTTGTACCTACTGGACCCGTATGGGATACTGTATATCATTGTGGCCTGGCCTGTGTCAGTATTGTATCATTTGTACCTACTGGACCCGTGTGGGTTACTGTATATCATTGTAGCCTGGCCTGTATCAGTATTATATCATTTGTACCTGCTGGACCCGTGTGGGTTACTGTATGTCATTGTAACCTGGCCTGTGTCAGTATTGTATCATTTGTACCTACTGGACCCAAGTGGGTTACTGTATGTCATTGTAGACTGACCTGTGTCAGTATTGTATCATTTGTACCTACTGGACCCAAGTGGGTTACTGTATGTCATTGTAACCTGACCTGTGTCAGTATTGTATCATTTGTACCTACTGGACCCAAGTGGGTTACTGTATGTCATTGTAGACTGACCTGTGTCAGTATTGTATCATTTGTACCTACTGGACCCATGTGGGTTACTGTATAACATTGTAGCCTCACCTGTGTCAGTATTATATCATTTGTACCTACTGGACCCATGTGGGTTACTGTATATCATTGTAGCCTGACCTGTGTCAGTATTGTATCATTTGTACCTACTGGACCCGTGTGGGTTACTGTATATCATTGTAGCCTGACCTGTGTCAGTATTGTATCATTTGTACCTACTGGACACGCATGGGTTACTGTATATCATTGTAGCCTGGCCTGTGTCAGTATTGTATCATTTGTACCTACTGGACCCATGTGGGTTACTGTATATCATTGTAGCCTGGCCTGTGTCAGTATTGTATCATTTGTACCTACTGGACCCGTATGGGATACTGTATATCATTGTGGCCTGGCCTGTGTCAGTATTGTATCATTTGTACCTACTGGACCCAAGTGGGTTACTGTATAACATTGTAGCCTCACCTGTGTCAGTATTGTATCATTTGTACCTACTGGACCCAAGTGGGTTACTGTATAACATTGTAGCCTGGCCTGTGTCAGTATTGTATCATTTGTACCTACTGGACCCGTGTGGGTTACTGTATATCATTGTAGCCTGGCCTGTATCAGTATTATATCATTTGTACCTGCTGGACCCATGTGGGTTACTGTATGTCATTGTAACCTGAGCTGTGTCAGTATTGTATCATTTGTACCTACTGGACCCAAGTGGGTTACTGTATGTCATTGTAGACAGACCTGTGTCAGTATTGTATCATTTGTACCTTCTGGACCCAAGTGGGTTACTGTATAACATTGTAGCCTCACCTGTGTCAGTATTATATCATTTGTACCTACTGGACCCGTGTGGGTTACTGTATATCATTGTAGCCTGACCTGTGTCAGTATTGTATCATGCGTACCTACTGGATCCAAGTGGGTTACTGTATGTCATTGTGGCCTGACCTGTGTCAGTATTGTATCATTTGTACCTACTGGACCCAAGTGGGTTACTGTATGTCATTGTAGCCTGACCTGTGTCAGTATTGTATCATTTGTACCTACTGGACCCAAGTGGGTTACTGTATGTCATTGTAGCCTGACCTGTGTCAGTATTGTATCATTTGTACCTACTGGACCCGTGTGGGTTACTGTATGTCATTGTGGCCTGACCTGTGTTAGTATTATATCATTTGTACCTACTGGACCCTTGTGGGTTACTGTATGTCATTGTGGCCTGACCTGTGTCAGTATTGTATCATTTGTACCTACTGGACCCGTGTGGGTTACTGTATGTCATTGTAGCCTGACCTGTGTCAGTATTGTATCATTTGTACCTACTGGACCCGTGTGGGTTACTGTATATAATTGTAGCCTGGCCTGTGTCAGTATTATATCATTTGTACCTACTGGACCCGTGTGGGTTACTGTATATCATTGTAGCCTGGCCTGTGTCAGTATTGTATCATTTGTACCTACTGGACCCGTGTGGGTTACTGTATATAATTGTAGCCTGGCCTGTGTCAGTATTGTATCATTTGTACCTACTGGACCCGTGTGGGTTACTGTATATAATTGTAGCCTGGCCTGTATCAGTATTGTATCATTTGTACCTACTGGACCCGTGTGGGTTACTGTATATCATTGTGGCCTGACCTGTGTCAGTATTGTATCATTTGTACCTATTGGACCCAAGTGGGTTACTGTATATCATTGTAGCCTGGCCTGTATCAGTATTATATCATTTGTACCTACTGGACCCGTGTGGGTTACTGTATATAATTGTAGCCTGGCCTGTATCAGTATTATATCATTTGTACCTACTGGACCCATGTGGGTTACTGTATATCATTGTAGCCTGGCCTGTGTCAGTATTGTATCATTTGTACCAACTGGACCCGCGTGGGTTACTGTATATCATTGTAGACTGACCTGTGTCAGTATTGTATCATTTGTACCTACTGGACCCGTGTAGGTTACTGTATATCATTGTGGCCTGGCCTGTGTCAGTATTGTATCATTTGTACCTACTGGACCCGTGTGGGTTACTGTATATCATTGTAGCCTGACCTGTGTCAGTATTGTATCATTTGTACCTACTGGACCCGTGTGGGTTACTGTATATCATTGTAGCCTGACCTGTGTCAGTATTGTATCATTTGTACCTACTGGACCCGTGTGGATTACTGTATATCATTGTAGCCTGGCCTGTGTCAGTATTGTATCATTTGTACCTACTGGACCCGTGTGGGTTACTGTATATCATTGTAGCCTGACCTGTGTCAGTATTGTATCATTTGTACCTACTGGACCCGTGTGGGTTACTGTATAACATTGTAGCCTGACCTGTGTCAGTATTGTATCATTTGTACCTACTGGATCCGTGTGGGTTACTGTATGTCATTGTAGCCTGGCCTGTATCAGTATTGTATCATTTGTACCTACTGGACCTGTGTGGGTTACTGTATGTCATTGTAGCCTGACCTGTGTCAGTATTGTATCATTTGTACCTACTGGACCCACATGGGTTACTGTATATCATTGTAGACTGACCTGTGTCAGTATTGTATCATTTGTACCTACTGGACCCGTGTGGATTACTGTATATCATTGTAGCCTGGCCTGTGTCAGTATTGTATCATTTGTACCTACTGGACCCGTGTGGGTTACTGTATATCATTGTAGCCTGACCTGTGTCAGTATTGTATCATTTGTACCTACTGGACCCGTGTGGGTTACTGTATAACATTGTAGCCTGACCTGTGTCAGTATTGTATCATTTGTACCTACTGGATCCGTGTGGGTTACTGTATGTCATTGTAGCCTGGCCTGTATCAGTATTGTATCATTTGTACCTACTGGACCTGTGTGGGTTACTGTATGTCATTGTAGCCTGACCTGTGTCAGTATTGTATCATTTGTACCTACTGGACCCGTGTGGGTTACTGTATAACATTGTAGCCTGGCCTGTGTCAGTATTGTATCATTTGTACCTACTGGATCCGTGTGGGTTACTGTATGTCATTGTAGCCTGGCCTGTGTCAGTATTGTATCATTTGTACCTACTGGACCTGTGTGGGTTACTGTATGTCATTGTAGCCTGACCTGTGTCAGTATTGTATCATTTGTACCAACTGGACCCGCATGGGTTACCTTATTTTTTGTTTTATTAATAAAACTGTGTTTTTACCATAAAACCATTACAAGCTCTACTGGTTTGCCCAAGAGAAGATGCTAAACATTTCATATTTTTTACACTAGTGAATATTAAAGAGTGCAACTGACATCAGTCATTCTTTAATATTTTAGACTGCATTAATAATTTAAAAGTCATGATTTTTTTTTCAAATTACATTACGCAGTTTAATTACCTTTGTTTCTTAATTCTACGTTTCCTTTCCTCTTTAGAACTGGCCATGGCTTAATGTTCTGAGCTGCTGACATAAACAGACTTCTTAACAAAATAGAATATAACAGGGTCAGCAGATTAAGTTCCACAGTTTCTTTACAGGGCGCCTTGTATCCGTGCCAAGCAGATGGTCTCATCACAATCCTTGCTGACTCTACTATCCCACACAGGGAGTGCATTGTTCTCCTAATTAGACAGCCTTAGGCTTCAATATTTACCTTCTAATAACTTGCTTGTTGGTTATATGAAATAGCCAAGGTGAAATAAATTAAGTGCATTTTAGTCTTATTCATATTTTCTCAACTGGGAACTC
Source organism: Rhinophrynus dorsalis (assembly GCA_037306005.1). Lineage (NCBI taxonomy): Eukaryota > Metazoa > Chordata > Amphibia > Anura > Rhinophrynidae > Rhinophrynus > Rhinophrynus dorsalis. The sequence continues at coordinate 15,591,479 of CM074720.1, read as the reverse complement.
CAATGGCTTTCTTCTTTTGTGTTTGTTTAAGTATAAAAAGATGCTTCAGTTCCTTGCCAGTACAAACAGTTATATGAAACCTCTATCCCGTGAGACATTTTCATTATAAATGTGCAAATAGATTTATTGTAATGATGAAATACATTTCAGTGGGATGCTGAGGATGCTAAGACATAGCACATCCCACAAGTTCACGTTCTACATAAGACAAGAGTAACTTTAAACTCAAACAAATTTTACATTGATGATTTATCTCATACTGTTTAACACCATTTATGCATTTTGCTTCTAGTAGGGTGTGGAGTGCATTGCAGACTGAGGGGTGTCTTGACGTATAAAAACTGTGATTTGTGATTACCCTCATTTTAAAGGGGAGCATCACCTGGAGACAAGTAATTTACTGTCTACGAAGTTACTCATTACAATAACCCTTTAAAGGGATAGTAATGTTTCATAATAAAAGCAGCTCTAATTAATCATCATAGTATTTGGACTTTGGAGAGTGTTATTTCAATTCTGTCAGAGTTGTAGTACAAGAGTAATTCAATGACAAAGTATCCCCCTCCCGCCCCCTTTTTACTGATGTAACACTGCTCAGCCAGATCAGAAGGGAGGTGCCCAGGTAGACTGCAGAGAGGGACAATCTTCAATTAAGATAAGGGAAAAACCTGAAAAACTTGTCAAGGGGGGCAGGGCTTTCATTGTTCTCATAGGAAGAAGATTGTCCCCTGCTGTTATCTGTCTGGTCTATGGACTGCATTCCACATCTGAGAAGAGATGACTTACACTAGGTAAAAGGGACGGGAGGGGAAACTTTGCTTGTGAATATCTGTCAAACCATAAAGGTTTGAGAGATAAGACTTATATCGTTCTTCATGTTTTTTAATGCCTACAAAATAAAATAAAGATAAAATGAAGTATTACTATCCCTTTAAGGGTCAAAGGAGAAAGCAAAGCTTTGCTAAGCAATGTCTTGCTGCCCCATGGATGATCGATGCCAGTTAGAAATAGTTATCTGGATTCCTAGCAAGGGGCATCATCAAGACAACTGATTAATAAGTCAACCTGCAAAGGGAGCAATATGAGATCTAATATATATGGCGATACAGTATCAGATTTACTTTTATGAGAAATCTTAGGGTCCAGTGACCAGTGTGGTTTTGTATACAAGCAATGGAGAAGTACAAGCGCGGTACAATAAATGTTTTAGATTGTAGAAGGGAAAATACTAGTGTAATTAACATGAAAACATACAAGAGTATCTAACATGGGAAAATATTAAAGTAACTCTTTGAATGAGAGGAGATTATTGGTCAGAGTACGGGAAGAGTGGGAACTATTTAAACTTGCAATTTTAAAGCAAAACAACTTTGCATCAAGCACGATAGTAAAATTAAAAGAAAAAGAAAGACACTTTGGTTCTCTAGATTTAGCTATGAATCCAAAGCTACATTGTATGGGACTGGACTCAAAGACAGTAGACTGGATAATGTATTGGCTGAAAGATAGGACTCAGAGTGTTGTATTCAATGGACTATATGCAGAGGAAGTAATTGATAGTAATGGGGTGCCTCAGAGATCAGCCTATTCTTTTGAATGTATTTATTAGTGATATTTTAAGTGGGCTTCAAGGAAATGCCTATTTCAAAATGATTTGTAACATTATCAGAGAGAAAAATCCAACGAGAAGGGATTTGAAAAAGTTAGAGGAATTGACAAGCGTAATAGACCATTAAAGGGATAGTAATACTTTGTTTTATCTTTATTTTATTTTGTAGGCATTAAAAAACACATGAAGAACGATATAAGTCTTATCTCTCAAACCTTTATGGTTTGAGAGATATTCACAAACAAAGTTTCCCCTCCCGCCCCTTTTACCTAGTGTAATCCATCTCTTCTCAGATGTGGAATGCAGTCCATAGACCAGACAGATAACAGCAGGGGACAATCTTCTTCCTATGAGAACAATGAAAGTCCTGCCCCCCTTGACAAGTTTTTCAGTTTTTTTCCCTTATCTTAATTGAAGATTGTCCCTCTCTGCAATCTACCTAGGCAACTCCCTTCTGCTCTGGCTGAACAGTGTTACATCAGTAAAAGGGGCAGGAGGGGGATACTTTGTCATTGAATTACTCTTGAACTACAACTCTGACAGAATTGAAATAACACTCTCCAAGGTCCAAATACTATGATAATTAATTGGAGCTGATTTTATTATGAAACATTACTATCCCTTTAATGCTTATATGACAAAACCCAGAGACAGAATATAGACTTAATGGTACTCTGTTGACAATAGCAGCAAATATAGACTTGTAAATACACTAACAGCAGCAACAGCAGAAGAAAAGGAATCAGGAATAGTTATATTTGATGATTTAAAGGTAGGCAAAGCTGAAGGAAAATCCATCAAGATACTAGGCTGCATGGGGAGGCATTGGGAGCCCAAAAACAGAGGTTCTAATGTCACTTTATAGATCACTTGCAGACCCCATCCAAGGTATGGTGTATAGCACTGGAGACCATATATCTAGAAGGACATCAATAATTTATAGTCTATTAAAAGAACACCACTACATGGGCTAAAACATAAATCAGGAAGGACTGCAGGACCTTAATATATATAATATATATAAAATACCAAGCACTCACAGGACTTTAAAAATGGGAAAATATTTATTTAATGTTCCACGTTTTGGCCAGGTTTGGCTAGCCTTCCTCAAGACATCTTGAGGAAGGCCAGCCAAGCGTGGCTGAAACATTGACCATTAAATAAATATTATTTTACAATTTTTAAACTCCTGTGAGTGCTTGGTACTATGTAAGATTTTGGTCAGACCTTAGCACCCAGGAAGATTTCTGGATTCTTAATGTGTGAATGCTTCCCATCTACAGTTAATATAAATACATATATATATACAGAGAGAGAGAGATTTGAGGATAGAAATGAGATAGGCAATATGACCGAACCACTCAAATATAATAAGGGATGTAATAAAGGTCAGGAAGGACCCAGTTATGGGAATAAAATGATTACTAGAACAAAAATACCTAGTCTAAAATTGGAGAGTAGAAACATAACAGAAAATATAAGAGAAACTGAGTTTATTGAAAGGCTGGTAGATAACAGCAACGCATCGCTTACAAATTCCTTCTTCTCACCTTTAATGCTCTCCACACTGCTACCCCTCCTTACATCTCTTCCCTCATCTCCACTTATGTTCCTGTCACGAAGTGACTATGGAATAACGACACTGACAAGTGCAGATACATTAAAATCAATATCTTTATTAAAATAAGATAAAAAAATATATACGGAAAGCACTTCCCTAACCCTCACAGGACCAGGTGTAGAAACAGTGCACAAACACTTCCCCAACCCTCACAGGACCCGGTGTGGCGATAGCACACGATCCACTGATGGAACAGGAACTGATCCCAATCTGACTACGTAATGGGAAGTTAGCAAGGATATCAGTAGCTACGAGTGCAGGTAAAGCAGAATCGTCCAAACAAAAATGAGAAATGCTCCCCTAGAACGCTAGGGTACACCAAGGTAATAGTGTCGGATACCCTAAAATGCTAGGGTAAACCTACAGGCAATGGTGACTAAAATTCCCCAGAACGCTAGGGTAGCTACGGGCAATGGTGACAATGGTGACTCAGAACGCTAGGTTGCACCCAAAGGCACTAACCGTTGGTATCAAGCAGTATAGAATAGCCAGAGACAAAGTCCGGTGCAGCGGGAGGATACAGAGCACAGCTTGTGCCAGAGAGATCAACTAGAGCACGGTCTAGCATAGGAGCGGAGTCAGTCAGGCCAAGGGTTGGAAATGTATCGGATAGTCAGCAGGAACCGGAGTCAGCACAGAGCAGTTAGTCAGCCAAGCCAAGGTCAGTACTGTATCGGATAGTCAGCCGGAGCCGGGGTCAGCACAGAGCAGTTAGTCAGCCAAGCCAAGGTCAGTACCGTATCGGATAGTCAGCTGGAGCCGGGGTCAGCACAGAGTGGGTAGTCAGACGGAGCCAAGGGTCAGACCGGAGCGGAAGGCAACAAGTCAGGGATCGAACGTAGCCAGAGTCAAACGTAGCCAGAGGTCATACACGGATCAGAGCACAGGAAATAATCACAAGAGCTAGTGTACAGGTACACCACTAAAGGGCAAAGGAGTACTGGCAGAATGAGGCCTATAAGGCCTAGCAAGTAGGTGGAGACTGATTCTGGCAATTACCACAGGCCTATAAGAATAGCGAAAGTGTCTAATCGCGACACTCAGGAAGTGATAGTACAATGTCCCCTGCAAATAGCAACCACGCTCCCGGAGGGCAATCACGGGCTCCGTGATAGTTCCTGACTGCCTCCATCACTCAGCATATAATGTACTTCTTGTTGCACCATCTACACCCTCTGCCCTCTCCTGTCTCAAACCTTTCTCACTTTCCGCTCCCACCTATGGAACTCCATACCGCTCTCCCTGCGTCTACGTCTCCCCCTCTGTCTTTAAGTCTTCCCTGAAATCTTATCTTCTGGAGCACTAGGATCATGCACTGCCTTTGGGCAAACTCAGCACTTGTAATCTCAGCACCTGACACCCTCGTACCCTGTTGTCTGTCTCTTTGAACCCATTTAGATTGTAAGTTCCTTGGGGCAAGGACCTCTCTTCTATTGTTTCTATGAATGTAACACTTATTTTATCCAGCTTTATTTATTGTAACATTTGTTTATTGTAAGGCGCTGCTTACATTGTGTGGCATATAAAGATACACACACACATACATACAGATAGGTCCGTAAATATTTGGACACTGACACAATTTTCATTGAGATCCATTTACTAAAAAGGTATTTAAAGGGATAGTAATGTTTCATAATAAAAGCAGCTCTAATTAATCATCATAGTATTTGGACTTTGGAGAGTGTTATTTCAATTATGTCAGAGTTGTAGTTCAAGAGTAATTGAATGATAAAGTATCCCCCTCCCACCCTTTTTACTGATGTCACACTGCTCAGCCAGATCAGAAGGGAGGTGCCCTGGTAGACTGCAGAGAGGGACAATCTTCAATTAAGATAAGGGAAAAACCTGAAAAACTTGTCAAGGGGGGCAGGGCTTTCATTGTTCTCATAGGAAGAAGATTGTCCCCTTCTGTTATCTGTCTGGTCTATGGACTGTATTCCACATCTGAGAAGAGATGGCTTACACTAGGTAAAAGGGGCGGGAGGGGAAACCTTACTTGTGAATATCTCTCAAACCATAAAGGTTTGAGAGATATGACTTATATCGTTCTTCATGTTTTTTTAATGCCTACAGAATAAAATAAAGTTAAAACGAAGTATTACTATCCCTTTAATTTGATCATAATGTATTTGTTCTCTGATTCAGTGGATAAAAGGGAAAAAAAAAACAGAAACTCACAGGAAACGTATGCTAGAAAACCAGAAATATATTTCAATGCCAAGAACTTAATGTTATTTGATATGTATAATCAAATGAAACTAATTAACATATAGTCACTCATGATGAAGTGTTTCATCAAGGACTGAGGACCGCAGCATCGGTCTAGTTGGGTATTTCTGTTCCTGGAAATAGCTAAAAGCATTCTTCATACCGTACTTGACATAAGCTGGTCTCTCATGGATCCATTAGTTGAGGCACATTCATATCTATATGCTCTGCATTCAGTTTTATTAACCCCTCGGATGCTAGAGGTCTTCAACCTATTTCTTCTGTCAGCGTATCTTTTATGTTAAACTAAAGTGTTCCACCACAACAAAACGTTACAGAACCACTGTCCAATAGCAACACAGATCTAGGAGTGAACATTTCATGTGACTCTTAAAGTGATAGTAATGTTTCACAATAAAATCTTCATAGTATTTGGGCCATGGATAGCATTATTTCAATACTGTCAGAGTTGTAGTTCAAGAATAATTGAATGATAAAGTATCCCCTCCTGCCCCTTTTACTGATGTAACACTGCTCACCTCAGAGCAGCAAGACTGTCCGGATGGATCACAGAGAGGGACAATCTTCAGTGATCAAAAGGGAAAACCTGAAAAACCTGTCAGGGGGGCAGGGTTTTCCTTATGATCACAGTAAGAAGATTGTCCCTTGCTGTGACCTGTCCGGTCAGGAGACCAGATTCCACATCTGAGGTGAGCAGTGTTATATCAGTAAAAGGGGGCGGGAGGGGGATACTTTATCACTCAATTACTCCTGTACTATAACTCTGACAGTAGCGAAATAACACTCTCCACGGCTCAAATACTATGAAGATTAATTGCAGCTGCTTTTATTTTAAAACATTACTATCCCTTTAACTCCATCAGGGCCACAGAGGCGTGCAATGCATTGCATTGCTCAACTCTCTGGGCTTCAAGAGGTTAATAAGATATCTTAGCAATATAAATAACTGGAAGGCAGTTGAACAATATGTGAAAAAGACTTTTCCTGCGCAGAGTGAACCATGTCCAAGTGGGGGAACATTGTAGGTACCAACCAAATAGCTGCATTTCGTGAGGACCAAAGGCATCAGATAAAATTGAAGCATTCTGGGTAAACCATCTACACCGAAGGAGATTAGTAAAAGACCCCAGAACGTCAGTCAGCCTTAGTATGTGGATAGCTTATCTTGGTCTTGTCGTCATCATTAACCCCTTAACCCCTTAGTGACCGGCCGCATGCGCACGTGGCTGGCGTTTAACTCCCGGCAAACTTTTTTTTTTCATTTTTTTTAAAATGACTTCCGGGAAGTACATGTACGTCCTCTGTCCACCTGGGACATTCGCTCGGGACGTACATGTACGTCCACAGGCGGTAAGGGGTTAAATAAAGACAGAGAAAATCTGAGGTGGACTGCACTTAAGGACAGGAGCAACTCTGACCTTTTTGACTGTCTTTGTTCAATAGTGTTTTCCTTCTAAGATGAAGATTTAAAAACAGGTGTTAGGCAAAAAAACCACCAGCAATTTAAAGGGCCATATAATGAACTGCTAACGGAAGTTCATAAAGTAATACTGCCGCTACACTAACGTGTGTTTTGGGCCATTAAAAAAAAAACACTCCAATTTGCCATTTAAAGGACTGCGTTAGCTGTAAAACATCTGATAAAGGACTCACTTACCACATAAAACTTAAGACGCAGTTTGTTTGATAGTAAAGTCCCTTATCGGATCTTTTGCCGCTAACGCAGCTATTAACTGGGGAAAAAACCCAAAGTCCTCAGTGGATGTATTGATATAGGGCCCTAAGCACCACATCAATATATCCAAAGTGCCTAAAACTTGTCCAAAATTAGTAGGATTAACCCTATGAGTGCCAGTGGGGTATAATTACCCTGCCAGCATTCATAGGGTTAACCCGACTAAGTAAAGCAACATCGCATTAAAGGGATAGTAATACTTCATTTTAACTTTATTTTATTTTGTAAGCATTAAAAAAAACATGAAGAACGATATGTCTTATCTCTCAAACCTTTATGGTTTGAGAGATATTCACAAGCAAAGTTTCCCCTCCCGCCCCTTTTACCTAGTGTAATCCATCTCTTCTCAGATGTGGAATGCAGTCCATAGACCAGACAGATAACAGAAGGGGACAATCTTCTTCCTATGAGAACAATGAAAGCCCTGCCCCCCTTGACAAGTTTTTCAGGTTTTTCCATTATCTTAATTGAAGATTGTCCCTCTCTGCAGTCTACCTGGGCACCTCCCTTCTGCTCTGGCTGAACAGTGTTACATCAGTGAAAGGGGCGGGAGGGGGGAACTTTGCTTGTGAATATCTCTCAAACCATAAAGGTTTGAGAGATAAGACTTATATCATTCTTCATGTTTTTTTAATACCTACAAAATGAAATAAAGATAAAATGAAGTATTACTATCCCTTTAACACTTAATCCTGATGTCCAGCAGAGTCCTCAGCTTACTGGTCATCTTCTGTCCTTCTCTTCTGTCTTCTTTCTTCTATCTTCCGCCATGAATATTCCTTAAATTAAATGCCTCTATTTAATGCCAAAATATATAATAATGCCAAGAAGAAATAGTATACATATACAGAGAAATAAATGTCATGCATAAATGCTAAGTAAATCTACTTAGCTAAAATTTTCATGTCTCCGCCTCTTGGAGCGGCCGCAAGGACGGCAGCAGCAGAGACACAGATGAAGAACACAGCCCCCTTCAGTCCTGTACGAGCCGATGCCCGTAACACACTGAGGGCATTGGAAGTGAGCCTGCCTTTATACATGGGCTGGCTCACTTCCATTTCCCTCACATCCATTGGCTGGGATGTTCTTACTCACATCCCAGCCAATCAGATTCGAGCAGCTGTTCTGATAGAGCAGGGCTGTCCAAGTTCAGTCCTCAAGGGCCACCAACAGGCCAGGATGTAAGGATTTCTCTGATTAATCACATGTAAGTTAATGGGTCAGTAATGCCCCCCCTCTCAAAATACTTAGATTTAGGTAGATATTGAAAAAAGAAACTATTTGCAAAAAAACTATCTCTCAAACCGCGATGGTTTGAGAGATATAGGGATTCAAAGTTCCTCCTCCATCCCCTTCTCCTGATGTCAGCGTCTAGCTGACTGCAGGAGATCCTAATCCAGGGACCAGCAGGAGGCTCTGCAGCAGAGCCGAAATCTTAGTACTTAAAAATAATTCATTCATTGGAAAGGTCTACAAAGTGTGCTTGCAAACCAGACACACTTTGTAGACAGTTCCAGTGAATTCATTATTTTTAAAGGGATAGTAATACTTAAAATGTAAAAAAAAATATGTTGTAGGGTTTATCCCCCTGAGTAAAACAAGAGTACTCCCACTGCTGAAAGGTGTTTTATTCAAAAGTTATTAATTTTCAAAGTTGAATTTTTTAGGTGCAATATCACAGTGGCCTGAAATGTTACAGTGGCGCTGTTGCTACACCATCCTATGGAGATTTATGGTCCCGGGACCAGAGCTGTCCATAGGATCGTGTAGCAACAGCGCCACTGTACAATTTCAGGCCACTGTGATATTGCACCTAAAAAATTCAACTTTGAAAATTAATAACTTTTGAATGAAACACCTTTCAGCAGTGGGAGTACTCTTGTTTTACTCAGGGGGATAAACCCTACAACATATATTTTTTTATATTCTAAGTATGACTGTGCCTTTAAGTACAGCGATTTCGGCTTTGCTGCAGAGCCTCTTCGAGTCGCACAACTTGATTCTCCTGCTGTCCGCTTTACAGCGACATCAGGAGAAGGGGAGGGACGGGGAACTTTGAATCCCTATATCTCTCAAACCATAGAGGTTTGAGAGATAGCGTTTGTTGCAAATAGTTTATTTTTTCAATATCTACCTAAATCTAATTTTTTTTTATGGGATATTAGTGTCCCTTTAATCCATGTATCATTCATGTGACAGACTCACCTGTGCTTCATCAGGGAAACCCCTAAATCCTGGCCTGTTGGTGGCCCTTGAGGACTGAAGTTGGACAGCCCTGATATAGATGATACAAGTGATATATTTTATGAGCAGAGACACAGAGAGAAAGAGATTCTTCATGTCAGTCTAATGGTATGTTATACTTTTATTATTGCAAGCAAATTATCTAACTATGCTATGCTAGTTATACTGTATTTACTAATGATATTTACTAATCATACTTTTTATATTTCTGTACAATTTATTGTATATGCATAATAAATTTATATACCTGTTTAACCCCTTAAGGACCCATGACTATCCTGGCACTTCATGGGTCCAACATGCAATAAGGATCCATGACATGCAAGGACCGTCATGGATTTTGGGTCTCCCCATTTGGCTGCATGCAGTTAGGGGAGCCGTGAATTGGATAGGGAAAAAAATGATCCGTGGTCTTTAAGGGTTTAAGTATATTTGAATCTCTCACCCCTTTCTTTATTGCACTCATTATAGTCTAATGAATTGTGAGACCATTGTAGATATATATATATAGGTTCAGGGGTACGGTGCACTTGTGCTAAGCATAGGGAATCACTGCCCCTGAGTTTTTATATGGGAGGAAAGGTGTAACCAGTTATATTTCCCATCCTCCAATCCTAGGTCATGTCCTCCTGTTCTTGCATTCCTTTTATTCTGATAAAGTGGTTCAGTCCTGAACTTTATTAGATGTTTCGTCATAGTTTATTTTTTTAATCATAAAGGAATAGTAATGTTTTATTGATAAAAAAAAGATATAACCGGAGTGAACCATGGACACTCCCAAAAGGAACAGATATTTTAGTCAAATGTTATTTCTCTGAAACTTGCCCTTTTTGGATGCAATATTGAGATGACCTGAATTTTAACGGTGACGCCATTGTTGCAGCAGTCTATTGACAGCTCTGATCAGTTGATCATAAACCACTCTAGGCTGCTGTAGCAATAAAGCCATCTTAAAACTTAAGGCCAAAAAAATGCAAGTTTCAGCTTCATTAATGTTTGAATAAAACACGTCTCAGTAGTGGCAGAGCCTGTGGGAGTCCATCATACAGCAGTCACTTTACAGAAAAGAGTAGTAGAGAACACTTTGGTTACTACAGGCCTGCAAGCCTGATATCAGTTATTAGAAAATGAATGGAAACTGATTTGGAAGACAATTGTTGCCTTTATGAAACATGCAGGTTTTCAAGATCAATGTCAGCATGGATTTAATTCAAATATATCATATTTTTTTTATTTGCAGCAAAAATTACAGTGGTGCAGTAAACATAGCTTATCTGCTTTTTAGTAAAGGCAGCAGTACTATCCAATATATAGTAATACACAACCTATACGGTGGCTGTATGGCTTTGGACTGGATTCAGTGATAGTTAGCTGAATAGGTATTGTATAATAGATGATTTACAAAAGGTCACAGTCAAAGGAATGCATTCAAAGAAAAGAAGAGGTACTAGTGGAGCACCTATAACTAGGTTATATTTCACATAACTCAAATGAGAAATGATTTCAAAAAAGTAAGAAGAGTGGAAAAAAGTGCAAAATGCACATCAGACACAATAACTCACTGGTAGTAAATAGATGTAAAGGTATTCTGCTAATAACAACAGAAGTGGAAAAGGAGTTATATTTCATGATTTAAAGCGGAACTACCACCCGACACAATCTTTAGATTCGCTAAGTCTCCATCTGGCGACTTAGTAGCGCTAGTCGCCAGAATAATTACCTTATTTAATAAATTTCTGCTCTCTTCCATGGGTGACAGGCAGGACGGAGAGCGGACATCTTGCCATAGTGACGTCCGCTCTCCTGCGCTGTCAGTCCCAGATCTGCCCAAAGACCTACCAAAGAAATGCCCCAAGTGCTGCCCCAAGAGCTGCCCTGGCAACTGCCCCAGCACCTGCCAAAAGATCTGCCCAAAGACCTGCCAAAAGACCTGCCCAAAGAAATGCCCCAACACCTGCCACTCCGGATCCTAATGAATGGGTATCAATTTATGCCCACAAATCTAAGAATTCACAGGCAACCCAGGGATTCAAATTGATGTGGAAGGATTTACCCATGATCATTTTTTTGATTTGTTTTTGGGGGAAGACATTTTAGGTGAAATTGTTTCCCAAACCAATTTGTATGCAGCCCAGTATACTGCCGCCAACCCTAAGTGTGAAAAACGCTGTTTTTTTTTTTTTTTAACTTACGTCATGGTTTACGAGGGATTGGTGGTAAAATGGCTGTGTATAAAATTGGAAAACACACCTAAAACGAGAGCCTGGGGTGTCTACTTTCCAAAAATATACACTTTTGGGGGAAATCTTAAAAAAGAGCACTGTTACACAGCCCCAAATGAGACATGGCACCAGTAACGCAAGCTGTGAAAATTCAAAGTGTGAACCTGGAAACGCGCATGTTCCAATTTGGCCCCCGTAGCTCCCCCCAAACCATGAGAAAGCTATGCATATGGGGTATTGCCGTACTCAGAAGAAGGAGCTGAACACTAATCAATTCAGTTTATAAAATCTTCACCTATTCTGTGCTTGAAATTCACATCAACATTGAAGGCAAAGTGTGAAAAATGCTGAATTTTTTTTATTTATGTCAAATTTTCACAGGATTGGTGGTAAAATGGCTGTGTATAAAATTGGAAAACACACCTAAAACGAGAGCCTGGGGTGTCTACTTTCCAAAAATATACACTTTTGGGGGGAAATCTTAAAAAAAGAGCACTGTTACACAGCCCCAAATGAGACATGGCACCAGTAACGCAAGCTGTGAAGATTCAAAGTGTGAACCTGGAAACACGCATGTTCCAATTTGGCCCCCGTAGCTCCCCCAAACCATGAGAAAGCTATGCATATGGGGTATTGCCGTACTCAGAAGAAGGAGCTGAACACTAATCAATTCAGTTTATAAAATCTTCACCTATTCTGTGCTTGAAATTCACATCAACATTGAAGGCAAAGTGTGAAAAACGCTGTTTTTTTACTTACGTCAAGTTTATGAGAAAGTGGTGGTAAAATGGCTGTGTAAAAAATTTGAAAACACACCTAAAATAAAAGCTGGGGGTGTCTACATTCCAAAAATATACACTTTTGGGGGTAAATTCTAAAGTGCAGCACTGGAACATAGCCCAAAATGAGTAATGGCATCAGTTAACCAAGATGTGAAAATGCAGTATTTGTTCAAAATTGGGCCCCGTAGCTCCCCCAAACCTTGAGAAACCTATGCATATGGGGTATTGTCGTACTCAGAAGAAGGAGCTGAACACTAAACAATGCATTTTTAAAAATCTTCACCTATCATGTGCTTGAAATTCACATCAACATTGAAGTGCAAGTTTGAAAAACGCTGTTTTTTTAACTTACGTCAATATTTACGAGCGATTGGTGGTAAAATGGCTGCGTAAAAAAATTGAAAACATACATAAAATGAAAGCCTGGGGTGTCTACTTTCCAAAAATATATACTTTTGGGGGGAAATCTTAGAGTGGAGCACTGTTACACAGCCCCAAATGAGACATGGCACCAGTGATACAAGCTGTGAAAATTCAAAGTGTGAAACTGGAAACGCGCATGTTCCAATTTGGGCCCCGTAGCTCTCCAAAACCTTGAGAAACCTATGCATATGGGGTATTGCCGTACTCAGAAGAAGGAGCTGAACACTAAACAATGCATTTTTAAAAATCTTCACCTATCATGTGCTTGAAATTCACATCAACATTGAAGTGCAAGTGTGAAAAAAGCTGTTTTTTTAACTTACGTCAAGATTCACGAGCGATTGGTGGTAAAATGGCTGCGTAAAAAAATTGAAAACATACATAAAATGAAATCCTGAGGTGTCTACTTTCCAAAAATATATACTTTTGGGGGGAAATCTTAGAGTGGAGCACTGTTACACAGCCCCAAATGAGACATGGCACCAGTGATGCAAGCTGTGAAAATTCAAAGTGTGAAACAGGAAACGCGCATGTTCCAATTTGGGCCCTGTAGCTCTCCCAAACCTTGAGAAACCTATGCATATGGGGTATTGCCGTACTCAGAAGAAGGAGCTGAACACTAAACAATGCATTTTTAAAAATCTTCACCTATCATATGCTTGAAATTCACATCAACATTGAAGTGCAAGTGTGAAAAACGCTGTTTTTTTAACTTACGTCAAGATTTACGAGCGATTGGTGGTAAAATGGCTGCGTAAAACAATTGAAAATATACATAAAATGAAAGCCTGGGGTGTCTACTTTACAAAAATATATACTTTTGGGGGGAAATCTTAGAGTGGAGCACTGTTACACAGCCCCAAATGAGACATGGCACCAGTGATGCAAGCTGTGAAAATTCAAAGTGTGAACCTGGAAACGCGCATGTTCCAATTTGGGCCCCGTAGCTCTCCCAAACCTTGAGAAACCTATGCATATGGGGTATTGCCGTACTCAGAAGAAGGAGCTGAACACTAAACAATGCATTTTTAAAAATCTTCACCTATCATGTGCTTGAAATTCACATCAACATTGAAGTGCAAGTGTGAAAAACGCTGTTTTTTTAACTTACGTCAAGATTTACGAGCGATTGGTGGTAAAATGGCTGCGTAAAAAAATTGAAAATATACATAAAATGAAAGCCTGGGGTGTCTACTTTCCAAAAATATATACTTTTGGGGGGAAATCTTAGAGTGGAGCACTGTTACACAGCCCCAAATGAGACATGGCACTAGTGATGCAAGCTGTGAAAATTCAAAGTGTGAAACTGGAAACGCGCATGTTCCAATTTGGGCCCCATAGCTCTCCCAAACCTTGAGAAACCTATGCATATGGGGTATTGCCGTACTCAGAAGAAGGAGCTGAACACTAAACAATGCATTTTTAAAAATCTTCACCTATCATGTGCTTGAAATTCACATCAACATTGAAGTGCAAGTGTGAAAAACGCTGTTTTTTTAACTTACGTCAAGATTTACGAGCGATTGGTGGTAAAATGGCTGCGTAAAAAAATTGAAAATATACATAAAATGAAAGCCTGGGGTGTCTACTTTCCAAAAATATATACTTTTGGGGGGAAATCTTAGAGTGGAGCACTGTTACACAGCCCCAAATGAGACATGGCACTAGTGATGCAAGCTGTGAAAATTCAAAGTGTGAAACTGGAAACGCGCATGTTCCAATTTGGGCCCCATAGCTCTCCCAAACCTTGAGAAACCTATGCATATGGGGTATTGCCGTACTCAGAAGAAGGAGCTGAACACTATACAATGCATTTTTAAAAATCTTCACCTATCATGTGCTTGATATCAACAGTAGTATTGAAATGTAAGTGTGAAAACTGCAAAAAAACAAAATATTACCACAATTTTTAAATTTTTTTCTGGAAAAATAGCTGCATGAAAAACTCCAAAATTCTCCTGATTATTTACCTTATGTTGTGTCGTTTTCAGAAACATATACCTTTGTGGGACATTTTTGGTTCTGGCACCGTCAGCTAAGCTATGATGCTCACATGCCAATTGTTGAGAAATCACAAGTTGGAAATAACGGCAGCCATCTTGTAATATTTACCTTGTAAATGTGAGTAAAGGACTAAAATATTAGGCATATGGGGTATTCTTATATTCAGGAGAAGCAAATGAATATATTTAGGGGTATTTTTTTTTCATTAACTAATAGTATGCAAATCCTGACAGAAAAATGTAAGCAAAATGTTGTTTTTTTTCAATTTTTTTCCTCTTTTTTTCTATTTTAATCAAATTAAACAATGAGGTATTCATATAATTGTGGTATCAAAAGAAAGCCCTACTTGTGGTTAAAAAAGCAGTATATAATTTATGTGGGTGCACAAAAGGAATTAAAGAGAAAATATGGTTGAACAAAGACATAGTCAAAAAAGTCAAATCAAACTCAGATTTTCCCGGTCCTTAAGGGGTTAAATATCTTTTTGATGTTTTTTATTTCTTGTGGGTCCCAGTGTAATGCAATTAAAAACAACAGACATACAACGAGACAAAAAAACCCAAAATAGGTGTAGAGGGAGGACTTACCTGATACACGGCCCATGAGGGCCTGCACTGAAACTATGTTCCATTTATATCCTTCCCCACAAGTCATGTGAGGAATGGATGATACCAAACAGCCAAGGGGATTGCATACTGGAACAGGCCAAAAAGCCTTGTTCTTAAAGGCCAAGTGAGAAAGAAAAAAGAATGGTGAAATGAAATAAAGTAATCATGTGTTTTTATATCTTTGTGAATAAACTGGATAAAATGAGAAGCTGCTTAGTTGAGCTAAAGGAGATATGTGTGAAACAAAAGCAGAAAAGAGAAGAAAGCTCACAGCGCTTACTCACCATAAAATATCCATATCATATTATCCTATATAATAATTCGCCAAGTTGTGTGTAACGCCCAACATGCGCAGTAGATACTGCTGCGCGTACGGCAGTCACACGCAGTGGAGACTGCTCGCGCCGCGGCTGATACAGTATCAGCCGAGGCGCGGGCAGTCTCCACCGCGTGTGACTGCCCCGCGACCAGCTGCCAGAGGCTCTGTATCAGCCGAGGCGCGGGCAGTCTCCACTGTGTGACTGCCCCGCGACCGGCTGCCTGAGGCTCTGTGGCCCGTGTAACGGGCTGTTCAACTAGTAATTTAATATAAGAATAAAGTTTGAAATATAGATACTGACACACAGGAATAGTTGGCTGCCTTGCCCGGTATTTTGGCAAGGCCGGTAGAGCCTTCACCATCTTGTTTGCCAGTCTCCAGGCTGCCTTACCCGGTAATTGGCAAGGCCAGTAGAGCCTATCCATTTACTCTGTACCATTGTTCACTACTACTTTGTACTATTGTGTGTCGATATACATGTGTATGTCAGGACCCGCGAGGGTTCTCATTAACTTTCAATAAAGTTGTGTTTTTATCTTAACTCTGTGTCTGAGAGTCAAAACAAACCATAACAGTACGAAAGGGCCCTACCGATGCACTATAGGAGGCAGCAAGCATCCGGTGAGTATGGACAAACCAGTACCCGCATACTGGACTACAGGGAATCACAACCGGTGCTGTAATGGAGCAAACCAGTACCCGTGTACTGGACTACACGGAATACGCCCAGTGATCGGAATGTTGTCCTAGCAACCATGAGAACGGAGAGAATCCTAATAAAAGCCAGGAACAGGAGCAACAGCCAGGCCGGGACAGGAAGCTGGAACCGTAACGGCAGTCAACCGGATCAGGAACGGAAGCAGGAATGTCAGCCCAAACCGGATCAGGAATGGAGGCAGGAACCACTACAGCAGAGAAGGCTGTCAGTCAGGTAAGCAGGCGAACACTGGAGCGTACAGAATTCAGCCATGGCCCAGGGAACACAGGAATACAAATGCAGGTGGCTACTGACATAGAGACACCACGAAAGGGCCACCAAAGGGTGCCAGAACCCAGTCTATATAGGCAATACTGGGCAGACTAAAGACAGGCAGCCAATGGAGAACCCTAACAGATAACTGACAGGAAAAGGCAGCAATCACGGGCACCTTGATAGAGCTACAGTGAAAACAACTAGTTTGCAAGGTTGCCTTTAGTAATATTGTGTTGCTACTGTTGCTGCTATAAGAAGAGCCATTGGAGCTGCACTAGTACTAGTAGTGAGACTCTGAGCCCAGCACCAGAAGATAGTTCTGCCACCCCCACCACATTCTTAGAGCCCTGGGATATGTTTTTGAAAATGGGAGACCCAGGCAAGGGTTGAGGGACATTTTCAGCTCTGGCTCGGAAGGAGAAATGGACAACAGTGAAGCTGGAAGTAACACAGCTGACTCGGTCTTGGTTGGTTTTTTAGGGGTCACAACGAGAAGCAAAACAGGAGAAAGCAGACGCGGAGGAGCAAGATGAAAAACAGGAAAAGATATGAGGCCCCCGGTGATGCCAAGCAGCCAGAAATAATAATATTTAATTTATCAAGCCACCATCTCACTCCTGAAGAGACCAGTGTATTGAATAAAGGATTAAGTTTTGTTCCGACCCAGAGGCCGGACAAATTTCATACTGAGATCAAATTATATAGTTTACAACGTAAACTGAATTTAAAGGATTTCTTTAAAGATTCCACACATACCAGGGAATTTAAAGATGACCCATTCAGAGTGAGAAGTGCATTCGATCCTAATACCAACAATGCTTCTATAAAAATATTTAATAGATCGATCAAAAAATGAATTCAGGAAAACCAAAATATTCGAACATCACCCAGGAGAAAGACAAGCCATTAAATCACTCAGAGAGAATAAGTCGATCGTGATTCATCCGGCAGATAAAGGTGGCGAGATTGTTGTGCAGGACTACAACAAGTACCATGATGAGGTAAGGAGACAATTGGGGGATAGTACATGCTGCAAGTTGATACACTTTAATCCCACCTATGTGTTCAAAGGTATTGTGGATGAATATATCTCTAAAGGTGTTGATGAAGCGTTTTTAACCCCAGAAATTGGCACATTTATGCGAGTTAAGCATCCGGTTACTCCAGTTATGTATTGCCTCCCCAAGGTACATAAAACACTCAACAATCCCCCCGGTAGGCCAATAGACTCAGCCAGAGGTTCATTGATGTATCCAATGGCTCAATATGTGGACAGTATCTTACAGCCGCTTATAAGAGATACAACTACATATATTAAAGACACTTTTTAAATCTTTTGAACAGGACAGATTGGGGCTGTGATGATCAAGCCCTCTTGGTGACAATGGATGTCACCAGTCTCTATACTTATATTCCCCATGATGGAGGTAAAACGGCAGTGTGGAGAGTAACAATCAATTTTCAGCTGACACCACTGATTACATTATTGGGATGATCGGTTTAATTTTGTCCTATAATTATTTTAAATTTGAGGATAATATAGGAGTGCGCTTGCATTTGGATGGGGTCATCTCATTCTATACATTCTTATACGCAATTTTTTCAAGCAGCACCAGGCATTTATTGTTATGTTATACTTTGTTATAGATAGCATTTTTTTGGAGTGCCCACTTTGCTTTTATTTTATATATATATATACACACACACACACACACACACACACACATATATATATATATATATATATATACAGTAGTGTAAAAGCCCGTGTACACAGACCAAGGTCTGGCCGATGTAAACCATTTGAGTGCCAGAGGGGTACCCAAAGCATTGCTTTGCAATGCGTTGCGTACCCCTCTGGCACTCAAAGGGTTAAAAGGCTGGTTCTGCTCTGTGTCCAGCTGCCGTCGCAGTCATGCACTGTAGAGACTGTCCGAAAGCAAAGAATGCTCCCAGAATTCCGTGCTGCCAGCATTCCGTACTCCCAGCATTCCATGCTCCCAGCATTCTGTGCTCCCAGCATTCCGTGCTCCCAGCATTCTGTACTCCCAGCATTCTGTACTCCCAGCATTCAGTGCATTCTGGCAGTCTCTACAGTGCATGACTGCTCCTGACAAACATTCTAGCGAATTATTATATAGGATAGGATTGATTAATTGAATTTTTTATAATGCATAGTGTGCATGATGAAGGGGAGCAGGTTTTTCCTTATACTGACACAATAGTGTCCCCCATTGCGATCCATCTGGACCGGCTTTAGGATCTCAGGGAACTCTATATGAAGTGATGGAAAGGGGCGTGAGTGGGAAGCTTTTAAGTCGCTTTTCCAGAAGGATATGAAGGTAAAGATTTTTCAAAGCATACTATGCATTATAAAAAAATAAATTGATTGATCCTATATAGATTTATTTTTTGACTTTAGTATCGCTTTAATTACAGTATAATTTTATGGAACTAATACACACAAAATTGCAGCTCAGATTAATTGACAGTATAGCATCAGAAAAAGACCCTTTTATAGAACTGACAGTGCCCTAGAGCTATGGAAAGAGAGATCCCACAGCTTTTAATTCACCAGATCTCTTCTGGTTTGCTGTGCTGATCGTGGAGATCTGCACAGCTGGGGACATCAGTGCCTTACTTGATACCATAGAAGCACCACGTTGGCAAATCCTCTGTCAACTGGATTCTATGAATAGAAGAGAAGCGCCCATGTTGATGTCACCCATCTGTGCAGATCTCAGTGATCTACATTTTAAACCACGAGAAAATGGGGGAGCTGTAAGCATGATGAAGTCTGTTTCCATAACTCAAGGTAATGCCAGTGGCATAAAACAGTATTTTTCTGACCCTATACTCATGTGTGTCTGTGGGGGAAGCAGGAGGGGTCACTCCCTCACCCCCCCCCCCGAATATTGTCCTTGATTTTATTTTGCATGGAAAAGTAATATTATTAGTAATAGTAATTCTCATGTCACTGGGCTATGAGGCAAAGGTTGACCTTGATGGACTAGTGTATTTTTTCAACCTAATTTACTATGTTACTATATTACTATGTTACTCTTACCGGCTGTACCCAGCCCCGTCGGTTCGCCTCTCCTCGTGGCTGCATTGTTTTTTTATTTCATTTGTTTCAAAATCAAACTTTATTTTGTTTGTCTGCATCATTTATTGAACAAATAAAGCTTGATTGAAGAAGAAAAAAAAATGCATGCTACGGACATTGCTGGCTGATGTTCATAGAGGAGGTAGCACTGTACATGAAGCTACAATTTCACATGACATCATCACACGTATCTCCTCTTGGGCTTTACCTGAAAAAATGTCTGCAGTTTCCCGTGTCTTTACTGTCACTTAATCTGGGGAGAACATCCCCTCTATTTCTGTAGCTCTGAAGGCACTGCCTTTGGTTTTAAAGGGTCTTTTAATGACACTATACTGTCCCTTTAAGGAAAGTGGAGTATAATTATTGTGAGATTTTATTATTCCTTAATCTGTCCTGGACTGCGGAAAATTATTATAATACAGTATAGAAAAAATCATTTCTAAGCAAAGATCTTGCATTGCACACATCATTATTAATGTCTGCGCAGGGAATATGACAGGATAATGTAAGCTAAGTGTTGATACAATTTCCCATTTATTTGTCAGTGAACCATTATAGCAACTTAATAGCATAAATTGGGTGTGTAATGATTCAGCTGAGCGAGATGTGAAATAAAAGAAATCGAAAAAACTGAAATCATTATACCCCGATCTGGGCATTCATAGCACTCTAGGGTAAAACACCTCTCATCTGAGTGTATACTTTTTTTCCCCATTGCAAATGTATTGATAAAAGTGCGCCTGTCACATTAAAGGGATAGTAATACTTCGTTTTGACTTTATTTTATTTTGTAGGCATTAAAAAAACATGGAGAATGATATAAGTCTTATCTCTCAAACCTTTATGGTTTATGAGATATTCACAAGTAAAGTTTCCCCTCACCGCTCCTTTTACCTAGTGTAAGCCATCTCTTCTCAGATGTGGCATCCAGTCCATAGACCAGGCAAATAACATAAGGGGACAATCTTCTTCCTATGAGAACAATGAAATCCCTGCCCCCCTTGACAAGCTTTTCAGCTTTTTCCCTTATCTTAATTGAAGATTGTCCCTCTCTGCAGTCTACCTGGGCACCTCCCTTCTGATCTGGTTGAACAGGGGGGGATACTTTGTTTGTGAATATCTCTTAAACCATAAAGGTTTGAGAGATAAGACTTATATCATTCTTCATGTTTTTTTAATGCCTACAAAATAAAATAAAGTTAAAATGAAGTATTACTATCACTTTAAGATAATTAAAAGCTGCTTAAATGTTTTGCTCAGCAAATTCTTTAGAAAAAAAGGACAACTCTGACCAACATCAAACTTTGACATGGGCTATCGGACGAAAGGTCACCCTGAAGTAAATCCCTGCTTGCAGGCCCAATGACCATCTGCTTCCTCATTCACCAAAATGTGTACACCAATGGCACCCACCATGCAATACAAGTCTTTCACAAAATAGTGGTTAAAGGTATAATAATGTTTCATAATAAAAGCAGCTCTAATTAATCATCATAGTATTTGGACTTTGGAGAGTGTTATTTCAATTCTGTCAGAGTTGTAGTTCAAGAGTAATTCAATGACAAAGTATTCCCCTCCTGCCCCTTTTACTGATGTAACACTGCTCAGCCAGATCAGAAGGGAGGTGCCCAGGTAGACTGCAGAGAGGGACAATCTTCAATTAAGATAAGGGAAAAACCTGAAAAACAAGGGGGACAGGGCTTTCATTGTTCTCATAGGAAGAAGATTGTCCCCCTGCTGTTATCTGTCTGGTCTATGGACTGGATTCCACATCTGAGAAGAGATGGCTTACACTAGGTAAAAGGGGGGGAGGGGAAACTTTGCTTGTGAATATCTCTCAAATCATAAAGGTTTGAGAGATAAGACATATCGTTCTTCATGTTTTTTTAATGCCTACAAAATAAAATAAAGAAAAAACAAAGTATTACTATCCCTTTAATACAACTCTTCTTTTTTTTAATCTTATTCTTTAAAAACAAAGCTTTTGCTAGCGACAACAAAAGCTTACAGACTTATGCATTTCAAGTGTCCCTGCTCTTGATACTAGGCTCAACAAGTATGTCCTCAGATCGCTTGTTAAGTAGCTTCATGATCCATTAGGAAAACTATTGTGTCACTACACACATTGAAATCTGTTAAATCTTGAGCACCTAATGAGGAGGCTCCAACTCATCACATGACTATTTTCAAACCTAGGCTCAGGGCCAGATGTACATCTCAGGAGCCTGTAGGCACAGAAATCTGAAGCGCCTCCCCCCCCGGCCAAATCCACTGGACACCTCCACAATGCTCCTAATCTCCACATTGCCCCATCATCTCCATGTTGCCCTCACATTGCCCCCATCAGCTCCAACTTGTCCCCCATTGCCCCCATCATCGTCATGTTGCCCTCACATTGCCCCCACCATCTCCAACGTGCCCCCATCAGCTCCACATTGCCCCCACCATCTCCATATTGCCCTCACATTGCCCCCCATCAGCTCCGACTTTCCCCCATCAGCTCCACATTGCCCCCACCATCTCCATATTGCCCTCAAATTGCCTCCCATCAGCTCCAAGTTGCCCCCCATCAGCTCCAAGTTACCCTCACATTACCCCCCATCAGCTCCAATTTGCCCCCCATCAGCTCCACATTGCCCCCACCATCTCCATATTGCCCTCCATCGGCTCCAACTTGCCCCCCATTAGCTCCACATTGCCCCCACCATCTCCATGTTGCCATCACATTTCCCCCCTTCCACTCCAACTTGCTACCACCATCTCCATGTTGCCCTCACATTGCCTCCCCCCCCACCCATTGTCCATTTCCTACCTCCCTGGCAGGAGATCTGTCATCTGTGCCTCTTTTAGCACAGTCCTGTAGCTGCTGGAGCTCCCGCGTGGTCTCCTATTTGGGAATACAGAGCGCTGGGAAATGATGTCATATCCCAGCGCTCTGCATTCCTAAAGATCTGATGAGGGAGCTCAGCGCTTACAGGACTGTGCCAAAACAGGCACAGACCTGTCCTGCCAGGGAGGTAGGAAACAGACAAGGGGGGGGGGGCAATGTGAGGGCAACATGGAGCGGGCGCCAGGTGGTGGGATTACAGTTCTGCCACTGCGCCACCAGCGAGGCTAATTTAAAAAAAAAATAAATACGAAAGCGATCCCAATGACAGGCGCCCCTCTATGGGGTGCGCCTGTACGCAGATGCCTACTCTGACTTATTGTAAATCCGGCCATGCCTAG
The DNA here is from genome assembly GCA_037306005.1 of Rhinophrynus dorsalis. Taxonomy (NCBI): domain Eukaryota; kingdom Metazoa; phylum Chordata; class Amphibia; order Anura; family Rhinophrynidae; genus Rhinophrynus; species Rhinophrynus dorsalis. Next base: position 15,568,373 of record CM074720.1, on the reverse strand, counting down.
GCTTCCCTCAATTAATAAATCAAGTCAGTGTCATGCTTTGCTTTCCTAGGTAGTTTGGTCCTGGGTTGCTTCTGTAGGATTTTTGCCTTTGACCCCTGCCTCTATTGGCTAGTTTAGATTTAAATTGCTGGGAGGATTGTTTCCCTTTGCCCGATTATTCAAGCTTGTTTGCTAGATTTTTCTGCCACGTTATTATTTTTTTCGACTTCTGGTTTCTGACCTCGGCTCACCTTTAGACTTCGATTTTTGCCTGCCCTACGTTGCTCTTGACGCTCCGAACTGACCTTGGTCTACCTTCGACTTCCCTCCTGCCTTACCTCTTCTGTGCCGAGTGCCCTGGTCCTCCTCTGGGTTCCTTCGAATCGATCTCTCGGTCCTGGTCTCCTCCGCATTCCGATGCAGTGTCTGACGGGCGGTTGGGCTGCATCTTCATTCGTACGCTCCCTGTGCTCTCCCCTTCTTCGAGGCTCGGCTTTAGTGTGGCTGCTAGACCGCTCTCCCCTTTGCTCTCGGTCCCGTTGCCTCTACTTTGTTCGACTTTTGGCGCCTGCCCTGGCCCTGTGTCGGACGGGATAACCGGTTGCTTGGTTCTGCCGGGGATCCCGTTCTGAGATTGGGCTTCCTCTTGTTCAGGCTCGAGGATTCTGGCAGGGGGAGTTAGTCATTGTAGCAGCACACTGATTTCTGGCCTGTATCGTTGGCAGACCTTCTGCCTTCAGCTGGGCTGTAGACGGGTCCTGTGCTATTTTCTCCCACGAGTCCCTGTGCACTATCAGACACTTGCCCGTGTTCCCGGCCTGGGTTCATGGGCCGTTGGGTTTAGTGGTCCTACTCCGCATTGTCGGCTCCTGGTGGTGAGACCAGGTGGTGCAGGTAGATCTTGCCCAGTGTTTTGGACAGGGCTCGCTGGAGGTTTTGTGCCTTGGTCCTGGTCCGCCTTGGTCAGTTGGCGTGGGTCTTGTCAGCTACCCTGTGGGCTTGCTCCCCCTGTTTGTATCATCTCTTCTCAGAGTTCCTCTCTGGTACCCCAGTTTAGTTCCCTGAATCCTGTCTCAGCCCTGTTTCTGATTGTCCCTCTGCCTCCTACTGCAGCATTGGGTCTACCGTCTCTTCTGCCCTCTGGATCCTCCATCCTACCCAGGGGTCCCCTTTGTACAGTGTACCCTTTTCCTATCCTGGTCAGGGTCCCGGCTCAACCGGGATCGGACATCTGGCTTCGCGGCCAGCACCTTTAACCCGGCTACGGCCGCAGCAAGGGATTAGGGTAGCTGTCACCGTTCCCGAGCTACGTTCTCAAGCATTGTACCCCAGCAACTGGCGGGACCTCCTGGGGAGGTATCGTGACAGTCACCATTGTGTGATTTAAACAAAAGAATGTGTCAGTTGTCTGGATATCAAGAATTCTTTGAGGTGAAGAGTAGAAAATCTTTAGGTAGATTAAAGGATTGATGGTATCCTGTGTGGAGGACTTGTTCCATACAAGGTGTCTCCCTAAGAGTAAAGAGTAATCCAGATGGGGACTCATTGCTGTCAATGTCTAGGGAATCCAGCTGCACTAATGAGGATCAAACAGGGCCGAACATATGTCTAGGGTCAGCTGGTGTTCCCATGAAGATGGGACTTGCTCATCACTTTGGAATTGGACTTCCCTTTTAGGTGGAATTAGTCTAATATGTATGTGAAACTTTTTTCATTGTAATGGCACTAAAGGTTTAATACGTGATGCTTATGAGCAGTGGCTAATCGTATAACAAGCCATTGTGTTTTTGTTCATCCTCAGATTTTATTTTGAAAAATCTTTTGGGTCTCCCTAAGAGAGAAGGGTATTCCAGATGTGAACCCCTTGCTCTCAGTGCATAGGGAAACAAGATAGGTCTCATTGAAGAGGGCCAGCAAGGATGACACATATGTCGGGAGTTAGCTGGTCTTTCCCGTACAGAGAGGATTTCTGTCATTTTGAAACGCGACCACTCTTTTGGGCGGTATTAGTCTAATATGTATGTGACAATTACTCCACTGTAATGGCACTAGAGAGCTGAAATGTGAAGCTATTGAATGGTTACTAGCCTTAGGACAGGCAGTATTGCTTTTGTTTGTCCTCAGAGCCTCTCATATACTTTAGCTTTCAGTTTCATGCAGGAAAGGTAGCCTAAAGTCAGATTGGGTCTTCTGCACAACAATAGAAGTTGCAGGGGTCACACCTCCGGGGGCCTGGCCTCCCTCTGCAACCTCCTTGCCCAGCGCCTACAGCAAGTAGGTCTGTGTTTTTTTTGGCACAGACCTCTAACAGCTGATCTTCCCCTCCGGCGCTCTAGTAATGCAGAGAGATGACATAATCTGCCAGCACTCTGCATTACTGAGAACCACGGGGGAGCACCAGCTGTATAGAGATCTGTGCCAAATGAGGCACAAACCACTCCTGCCACATAGCTAGACCACCAGTCAGGTGGGAGATGGACACGGGGAGGGGGTGGAGGTGGAGATTGGGGGGCAGTGTGGGGCAATGTGAAGATTGGAAGCAATGTGAAGATGGGGGCAATCTGGAGATTGGGGGCAATGGGGGGCAATGTGGAGACTTGGGGTAATGGGGGGAGGCAATGTGAATGGAGGGGGGCCCATGGCAATTTCTGGACCAGGGCCCAGTGGCTTCTAGTTACGCCTCTGCCTGGACTTACTAAAAAAACAATTGTATCTACAAGAAGGCTTGTAGGAGCTAAGAAAAGAAGTACCAGGAGTTTGGCACAGAATGGATGAGAAGGTCTTCACCAGGTAATTAAATCAATCTAATGTTATATTGCTGCAATAACAACTAAACATGTTTATTCCTGGAGGCTCGAGTAGCCTTACAAGAAGTTGAGCTTCTCTCTTTTATGCTTGGTGTTTGAATACAATAATTCACAATATTACTTTATGTTGGAAGCTTTTTCCATTTGTTTTGTTTTAACTTTGAGTCAGTCATAAATGTGGTGAGGTTTACCCTCCCCTTTCTGTTGCCTATCCTAGGGCATACCAAAGGGCAGGGACATCCAGTTCTTCTCTATGGAGGCGGTGGTTACCGGCAGAACCACTGGACCTCAACCTCTTCTCTGCTCACTGTACAAGTTAATCTAGAACCTTTAAGGACCAGAGGAATGTGCAGTGGTTTGCTGTTAATGTGTTGGTCCTTAAAGGGGATCTCTCACTGATGTTAAAGTATTTATCATCTTAATGTGCCATCCCAGTTAATCTTTTTTTTTTTTTAATGTAATGCAGTATAGCCCAAGATTTTACCTTTTAAAAATAAGCCGGTGATGTCAATTAAGGACAGGCTGCGGTACAGTTGTGTAACGCAGCCTGTCAATCTTCACCTCTTCCCCTCCCCAATAGTGTCTTGTTCCCATCTCCTACTCTGACGGAGGATTACTCCATGTGAGCTGGAGTGATCTCATTAGCAGGCGAGTGCTCTATCTCACATGGGGGAAGCCTACGTCAGAGTAGGAGGTGGGAACAAGTCACTGCTGGGTTGGGGAAGAGGTGAAGATTGACAGGCTGCGTTACACAGCTGTACCCAGTGGTATAACAATAGGGCCCCCTGAGACCCCACGCCCAGCGCCCACAACATGCTGAGATCTGTGCCTTCTTCGGCACAGACCTTTAGCTGTTGAGCGCCCTCTTCAGCTCTTTTGTAATACAGAGCACTGGGAGATTACATCAAGACTGCTCGGGAGCTCCGGCAGAATAGAGGCCTGTGCAGAAGGAGGCACACACCGCCACACCGCTTTACCACCAGGGAGGTAGGAGATGGACTGGGGGGGCAATGTGGAGGGAATGTGGAAATGAGGGGCAATATGGAGATGATGGGGGAGGCAATGTGCAGATGATGGAGGGCAGTCTGGAGATTGGGAGCATTGTGGAGATGTCCAGTGGAGATGGCCATTGGGGGGGGGGGGCAATGTGGTCGGGGGGGCCCATGGAAACTTTTTCACCAGGGCCCGGTGGCTTCAAGTTACGCCTCTCACTGTACCACGGTGTGTCCTGAACTGACGTCACCGGATTATTTTTAAAATGTAAAATCTCAGGCTATACTGCATTACATTAAAAAAATGTATTAAAGATTACCTGGGATAGCTGTTTAAGACGATGAATGCTTTAAGAGAGGTGAGAGTTCCCTTTTAAAGGGTTATGTAGGCTTATGAACTCAACTTACTTCGGTTTGAAAAAAAGACCATCAACTGTCATGTCCACCTCCATGAACATGACAAAAGATGTCTATTGAACAAAGCCACACAGGCAACCTGTCTAGGGGACATTAGGATTTTCTGGCCATAATAACTGATCACAGAGATATCCTGTTGGTAGCTCATAAAGACTAGGTTTGTCTACATCGTTGGCAGAATGTCCGACCCTTTGGAATTCCTAGTATAAAACCTGATTATGAAGGAGTTAAGATCCTCTAATTGTCACAGGAGAACCGTTCTGCCCTTTGTTTTACATTTCTATGGTTTTATGACTCATTTGTAGAGTTTTAATTTTTGGGACTCATTTAATGCTCATGTAATATTAAAATGCAATATCAGCGAAAGTATTTCATAAGAGTTTAATTAAAATGCATCTAAAATGGAAACGCATGCATTCGAGTGTCCCGTGCTGGTGATGACTACTATAATTATCCCAAAACAAAGTCCTGTATTTTCATCTGTAACTGTTACATGAAGACATGAAACAACAACAACGGGTGCACTTCTATTATCCAGTTGAACTCATACACAAGTTATATGTATCAGTCGGGATCTCACTTATTAGGATACCCAGCAGGTACAAAGTATAGTATATACAGCAACAAGGGTCATGGGTCTGCCTCTGCTCAGGCTCCTTCTATCCAAAAGAAGGGACAGATCCAAAGCAAAGGACCTCTTTGAGAGTGTTTTCTGAAATACTACCTGTGCCATGTCCTACACCAGAAAGGCACTGGTAGATTAGGTAATTAAAGGCGTGACTAATGACTTGGTTTAAGAAGGAAGGATTTGGGTTTCTAGACCACTTTGTATTCTTTTTACCTTTATGGCAACTTTATAGTACAGATGTATTGTACCCTAGTGGAAGGGTTAGGTTAGGATGGTTACAAGGTTGGAGAAGTCTTTAAACTAGGAAAGGAGTGTGTGTAGAACAACACAGGACAGCGTAGGCAGTGTAGTAGAGGAGATTAGATTAAAGAAGGGGCATGGGGCAGAGAGGGAGGATGGGCTAATTTATATAATAAATAGGTGCCTATGTCATAGCTTGATAAAAATATTTCAAAGAATTCAATTCTTTAGAATGGCAGTAACATAAAATATATGCTTGCAAATGATCATAGTCTGGATGGTAAGATGGGGAAACTGGATCTGATTGCAGTGACTGAGCAGTACCATGTTATTGGTATTACTGAAGCCTGGTTATTCACTTTTTATGAGGAATATGGCTAATATATGCCTGTATGTAAAATATTCCTTAACGAGATAGCAAAACTTAATAAGTAGAAATATATATATACTAGCAACATGGGACGGCGTTGCCCGTCATGTTATGACCATTGGGCGCACGTGTTTGAAATGCAGACACACTGATAAACACAGACATATGCAGCATACAGGCAGACACATACCATACATCCCAAGTGTCCCTCTTTAGGAGGGACAGTCCCTCTTTGAGGGCCAAATCCCTCTGTCCCTCTTTCCCACCCTGTTGTCCCTCTTTTTAGGAGGTCAGACTGTGTGCAGGGCCGGCTCCACCTATAGGCGAGGTAGGCGCCGGCCTAGGGCGCACACGTACTGGGGGCGCGGGCATGCAGCGGAGAAGAGCTGCGCCCACACACCACGCCAGGAACCACAACACAGTCAGGTCTGTGTTGCTACAGCGCTCCCTCATCTGGTCGGATCTTTAGTAATGCAGAGCACGCTGGGAGTCATGATCTCCCGCCGCGCTCTGCATTACTGAAGAGAAGACTGCGCGGGAGATACAGGTATGTGATGGGGGGCAAGTTGGAGCTGAGGGGGCATAGTGGAGCTGAGGGGGCAAGTTGGAGCAGATGTGGGGCAAAGTGGAGATGATGGGGGCAAGTTGGAGCTGTTAGGGGAAAGCTGGAGCTGAGGGGGCATAGTGGAGCTGGTGGGGGCAAGTTGGAGATGATGGGGGCAAGTTTGAGCTGATGAGGGTCAAAGTGGAGCTGATGAGGGTCAAAGTGGAGCTGAGGGGGGGCAAGTTGGAGCTGAGGGGGGGCAAGTGGAGCTGAGGGGGGGCAAAGTGGAGCTGGTGGGGCAAGTTGGAGCGGATGGGGGCAAGTTGGAGCTGCTGGGGGCATAGTGGAGCTGATAGTGGAAAGTTGGAGCTGACAGGGCATAGTGGAGCTGGTGGGGGCAAGTTGGAGCGGATGGGGGGCAAAGTGGAGCTGATGGGGGTAAGTTGGAGAGGATGGGGGGCAAAGTGGAGCTGATGGGGGTAAGTTGGAGCTGAGGGGGTAAAGTGAAGCTGAGGGGGCAAAATGGAGCTGGTGGGGGCACGTTGGAGCTGATGGGGGCAAGTTGGAGTTGATAGGGGCAAAGTGGAGCTGGTGGGCCAAAGTGAAGCTGATAAGGGGCAAGTTGGAGCTGGTGGGGGGCATCTCTTACAGGCATCTCCAGAACAGGGGCAGAGTGGCTCAGGGGGCAGAGAGAGGACAATCATGAAAAGAGGTTGGGTATAAGTAGGCAGGGTATAAAGGGGTGGGACACAAGGGGCGGAGCGAAATGGGCGGGAAAATTAGGTTTTGCCTAGGGTGGCAAAAATCCTTGCACCAGCCCTGACTGTGTGGTGTGTATTACTTTGCTCTACAGCAATAAAGCAATAAACTTCAGTATATGTGTTTATACATTAGTCTGTGCAAATAAAATACTTTGGTCTTGAACTAAATCATTTATTCAGTTACATAAATAGCCAGTAATAGGTCATGAAATAACCTAAAAATTCTTACTAATGCCCCGCCCACCAGCCACACCCCCAATAATATTACCTAAAACTAACGTGTCCCTCTTTGGCCCTGTGAAATGTTGGGAGGTATGCACATACACACAGTGAGCGGCAGAGACATGCAAAAGACATACACACAGACACACTGGAGATGCACATATGGACACACATATGTAACAGAGATGTACACACACAGACACGCAACATATATGAGCAGAAACACATGTGCTCATGAGTTGTGTACCCCTCTGGCACTCAAAGGGTTAAGGTATAGAGAGGCATGTCAGAGTTAAATAGCAGTGGGAATTGTGTTCATACCTGGGAACACTGACTTGTGAAGTCCCTAGAGGGGACTGATGTGGTGCTGATGTGGAGAGACAAATGGGGCAATCTGGGTTAAAAGTGGGCGGGGCTTAATCGCGAGTAGGGGGCGGGGCTTAACATAAATGTGAAAAAGTGTTAGTAAAAGGCTGGGGAAGGAGGAGAAGTAGGAGGGAAATGCAAGTTTACAGTGTGAGGGGTTTGAACACACTCCATGAGGGGTAAAACTTGATACAGAACCCTGTGGCAGTCAGTGGGTTAAGTGTGAATCTGATGGCTGTCTGTCCTGTGTCTTGCATGGCAAATGATGACAGTGAAGAAGTAATTCAGCAATGAGGGCCTACCTTAACCCTTTGAGTGCCATTTTGTTCCCCTGCTGATGCAGCACCGTTCAGTGGCTTTACTACAGGTCCTGCTGAGGCCACTGGGAGTCAAGGTGAGTGACTGTGTGTCAGCCATCTTTCTTTCTGGCTTTGTGTGTGTCTATGGGTGTTTGGTGGTGTGTGAGTGAGGCATGTATGTGTTATACCTGGGAATTTTAACTTGTGGAGTCCCTCATGTGGTGCTGATGTGGAGAGAGCAATGGGGCAATCTGGGTTAAAAGGGGGCGGGGCTTAATCGCGAGTAGGGGGCGGGGCTTAACATAAATATGGAAAAGTGTTAGTAATAGGCTGGGGAAGGAGGAGAAGTGGGAGAGAAATGCAAGTTTACAGTGTGAGGAGTTTGAACACACTCCCTGAGGGGTAAAACTTGATACACAACCCTGTGGCAGTCAGTGGGTTAAGTGTGAATCTGATGGCTGTCTGTCCTGAGTCTTGCATGGCAAATGATGACAGTGAAGAAATAATTGAGCAATGAGGACCTACCTTAACCCTTTAAGTGCAATTTTGTTCCTCTGGTGCTGCACTACAGGTCCTGCTGAGGCCTCTGGGAGTCAGGGTGAGTGACTGTGTGTGTGTGTGTCAGCCATATGTATTTCTGGCTTTGTGTGTGTATGTGGTGTTGTGTGTGTGAGTGGGGGCATGTCTGCTTGGTGCTGTGTGAGTGGGGCATGTGTGTGTGTGGTGCTGTGTGAGTGGGGCATGTGTGTGTGGTGGTCTGTGTGTGTGAGTGGGACATGTGTGTGTTTGTGTGGTGCTGTGTGAGTGGGGCATGTGTGTTTGTCTGTGGTGTAGGAGCAAGTGGCGGCCATATTGTTTTTTTCTGACTTTGATAGTGGTGGGCGGGCTGCATAGTGGGGGCGGGCCAACTCCCTGCATGATTGAATCACCCAATGGGAACAGTAACTCCTCCTTAATACCACCCCTGGGTGTGTTTTGGCAGGCACAAAGTCTTCTTTTATATATATAGATATATATATATATATATATAAATATATATTTAAAAGGATTTATTCTCCTGTGTAAAACAAGGGTATCCCTACTGCTGAGGTGTTTTATATAAAATTTATTACAACTCAACCTTGAATATTTGTAGGTTCTGTATCACATTGGCCTGAAATTGTAAAGTGGTGCTGTTGCTACACCGTCCTATGGACAGCTTTGGTTAGTTGACCATAAACCTCCATAGGATGGTGTAGCAACAGCGCCACTCTAAAATTTCAGGCAACTGTGATACTGCACCTAAAAATGTCAATTTTGATATGTAATAATGTTTGAATAAAACACCTTTCAGCAGTGGGAGTACTCTTGTTTTCTCAGGGAAATAAACCCTACAACATATTTTTTTTACATTTTAAGTATTACTATCCCTTTAAAACCTAGTATAAGGGAAAATGGCAAAGAAAATATGTTAATGGGCATTTTGCTACAAGCCACCTAATATTGGGGAGTTTGAAGAAGCCCAACTTTTAATACAAATGGAAAATGCTTCTCAGTCAGGATAAGCAATCATAATGGGAGATTTCACTCACCCTGAAACTGACTTCCATCAAAACAAAGAAAAACAAAAACAAAAAACTATTTCTAAGTATGTTGAAAGTGGATGTGTCACCTATCTATAACATAGCCTGAATAGTTAGGCTACATAACGGATAGTGCTAAAATGTTATTATTATTTTTTTTTAAGTTTTATTTCCTGTAAATTTAACTTAGAAAGTCTGGGCTGAAGTTACATCCGCATACACTGCAGTCTGTCACTCTGCCTCTGCTCTCCTCCCTCTTTCGATGACGGAGGCTTCTGTCTGTAAGTTGGAGCGCTCTCATTGGCAGAGATTGATATCTAGCCAATGAGATCGCTCCAGGTTACAGACAGAAGCCTCTGTCACGGAAAGAGGGAGGAGAGCAGAGGCAGAGTGACAGACTGCGGTTACAGAACAGGTACCCGCAGTCTATGCAGAAGTAGCTGGGGGACAGACTTTCTAAGTTAAATTTACAAGAATTAAAACTTAAAAAAAAATCTAATAACATTTTAGTACTATTCGATATGTAGCCTAACTATTTAAGCTATGTTATATATAGGTGACACATCCACTTTATTGGCAATTTCATATCTCAACTAATAGAGAAGCAAACTCGAAATGAGGCCTTGCTGGACCTAGCAGCCACAAACATTTCTGAAATGGTATACAATGTACAGGTAAGGGACCATTTGGACAGCAGTGACCACAATATGGTAACCTTTAGCAAGGGTTTAACCAAAGCATTCAACTTTAAAAAGGCTAATTTTACTTTGCTAAAAGTGACAAAGGGATGTAATCTTCAATGATAAAAATTAACAAGCAGACACAAAGGACAAGAGTCTGCCGCTACTATTCAACCTCTGTAACTATGTTGCTTTCAGTAATATATATTGATATTAGAGCATAAAGACTAGTTCACCCACCAGGCCCACAGGGCCTTGGATGCTCCAGTGCAGCCCCCAACAACGACAAGCCATGGTTTAAGCAAACATGAAGACAATGGATGGGAGTGCTTGACGGAGCGTCCATAAATGTAAAAGCCAGCCAGGTTGTGATGTAGAATCTCTTTATCAGAAAAGTTTTAAAACCAAGCAGGTGTAGAAAGGAAGGTGATAGATGCTTAACTAGGCTCACGAGCTAGCAAATACATGCAAGAAGCTCACTGGGACTATGTCCTCGCACCCAGGGTGCAATCTCTTTTAGCTCACCAGTGCCATACACAGAGAGGAAATCTTCTGAAGCATATCATACTGGTCCTGCCAAATGACAGTCAAGCATTGAAATACCAGACAATTCCTCTCTGAACAAGGGAAACAGCTAACCCCAGACGTACATTTCGGCCTTCTTGGGCCTCTTCGGTGAGGTGCAGCTGATCCCTCTATGCACTGTGAGCAAGGGGTCCACGTCTGCATTCCCCTCATTACTCTTAGGGTGACCAACACCAAGAGCAATTTGCATATGTAGAAAGAAAGGTGAGAGATGCTCAACTAGGCTCATGAGCTAGCAAATACATGCAAGAAGCTCACTGGGACTGTGTCCTCGCACCCAGGGTGCAATCTCTTTTAGCTCACCAGTTCCATACACAGAGAGGAAATCTTCTGAAGCATATCATACTGGTCCTGCCAAACGACAGTCCAGTCACAAAATGCCGGACAATTCCTCTCTGAACAAGGGAAACAGCTAACCTCAGATGTACGTTTCGGCCTTCTTGGGCCTCGTTGGCGAGGTGCAGCTGATCCCTCTAGGCACTGTGAGCAAGGGGTCCACATCTAGATTCCCCTCATTACTCTTAGGGTGACCAACACCAAGAGCAATTTGCATATGTAGAAAGAAAGGTGAGAGATGCTCAACTAGGCTCATGAGCTAGCAAATACATGCAAGAAGCTAACTGGGACTGTGTCCTCGCACCCAGGGTGCAATCTCTTTTAGCTCACCAGTTCCATACACAGAGAGGAAATCTTCTGAAGCATATCATACTGGTCCTGCCAAACGACAGTCCAGCCACAAAATGCCGGACAATTCCTCTCTGAACAAGGGAAACAGCTAACCCCAGACATACGTTTCGGCCTTCTTGGGCCTTGTCAGTGAGGTGCAGCTGATCCTTATAGGCACTGTGAGCAAGGGGTCCACGTCTGGATTCCCCTCATTACTCTTAGGGTGACCAACACCAAGAGCAATTTGCATATGTAGAAAGAAAGGTGAGAGATGCTCAACTAGGCTCATGAGCTAGCATATAATAATAATAATCCTTTATTTATATAGCGCACACAGATTCCGCAGCGCTTTACACTCATATTGGTTCCTGTCCCCATTGGGGCTCACAATCTAAATTCACCTATCAGTATGTTTTTTTTTTTGGAGTGTGGGAGGAAACCCACGCAAACACAGTGAGAACAGTGAGAACATACAAACTCATTGCAGATGTTGTCCTTGGTGGGATTTGAACCCAGGACTCCAGTGCTGCAAGGCAACAGTGCTAACCACTGAGCCACTGTGCTGCCCCATATACATGCAAGTAGCTCACTGGGACTGTGTCCTCGCACCCAGGGTGCAATCTCTTTTAGCTCACCAGTGCCATACAAAAAGAGGAATCCTTCTGAAGCATATCATACTGGTCCTGCCAAATGACAATTCCTCTCTGAACAAGAAAAAACGCTAACCCCAGACATACATTTCGGCCTTTTTGGGTCTCGTTGGTGAGGTGCAGCTCATCCCTCCAGGCACTGTGAGCAAGGGATCCATGTCTGGATTCCACTCATTACTCTTAGGGTGACCAACCCCAAGAGCAATTTGCATATGTAGAAAGAAAGGTGAGAGATGCTCAACTAGGCTCATGAGCTAGCAAATACATACAAGAAGCTCACTGGGACTGTGTCCTCGCACCCAGAGTGCAATCTCTTTTAGCTCACCAGTTCCATACACAGAGAGGAAATCTTCTGAAGCATATCATACTAGTCCTGCCAAACGACAGTCCAGCCACAAAATGCCAGACAATTCCTCTCTGAACAAGGGAAAAAGCTAACCTCAGACATACGTTTCAGCCTTCTTGGGCCTCATCAGTGAGGTGCAGCTGATCCTTATAGGCACTGTGAGCAAGGGGTCCACGTCTGGATTCCCCTCATTACTCTTAGGGTGACCAACACCAAGAGCAATTTGCATATGTAGAAAGAAAGGTGAGAGATGCTCAACTAGGCTCATGAGCTAGCATATAATAATTAAAATCCTTTATTTATATAGCGCACACAGATTCCGCAGCGCTTTACACTCATATTGGTTCCTATCCCCATTGGGGCTCACAATCTAAATTCACCTATCAGTATGTTTTTTTTTTGGAGTGTGGGAAGGAACCCACGCAAACACAGTGAGAACATACAAACTCATTGCAGATGTTGTCCTTGGTGGGATTTGAACCCAGGACTCCAGTGCTGCAAGGCAGCAGTGCTAACCACTGAGCCACTGTGCTGCCCCATATACATGCAAGAAGCTCACTGGGACTGTGTCCTCACACCCAGGGTGCAATCTCTTTTAGCTCACAAGTGCCATACAAAGAGAGGAATCCTTCTGAAGCATATCATACTGGTCCTGCCAAACAACAGTCCAGCCACAAAATGCCAGACAATTCCTCTTTGAACAAGGGAAACCCCAGACATACGTTTCAGCCTTCTTGGGCCTCATCAGTGAGGTGCAGCTGATCCCTCTACACACTGTGAGCAAGGGGTCCACATCTGGATTCTCTCCTCATTACTCTTAAGGTGACCAACCCCAAGAGCAATTTGCATATGTAGAAAGAAAGGTGAGAGATGCTCAACTAGGCTCATGAGCTAGCATATACATGAAGAAGCTCACTGGGACTGTGTCCTCGCACCCAGGGTGCAATCTCTTTTAGCTCAAGAAACCAAGCAGGAAATCAAGAAAAGGACAGATGATATCAAAGATAAATCAGGAGACAAAGACGAAGTCGAGGAAAGCTGGGTCAATCACAGAATCACTGGAACAAACAGGAACTCAAGGGACTAGATACCAAGAGGAACACTGTGATTGTGCACCGACACAGTGCTAACGATTGATAAAGACTCAAACAAGAGCGTTACAACAACAAGGCTGAGGAACAAGAACAAGGGAAAACCAGATTACTTGACAAGAGATGCCAACAAAATCTGGAAGGACATGACACCTTTATAGCTCAGGACATTGTTGAGAATTATGATTGCTGGTTTCACTTGGACTTAAAATGGAAATAGCTTCGCTTGACATTTTTACCTATCTCTGGGTCAACAAGGCTGATATGGCATGGGTTGAACTTTATGTTACTATGTTACTTTGTAAAAGGAAATAAAATAAATATGACAAAACGTATTTAGAAACAAAATGGAGAAACATATTATCCCTTTAACAGTGCATTTCTGAGATATAAACAACTATTATATCAGGAAAACAAGGATAATCCTGAGAATACAAGGAAGAGATGCTTTCTTCAAATACACCTTTATTTGAATTGACTCCTCTCCTCATAGTTACATAGAAACATAGTAAATTAGGTTGAATAAAGACACAAGTCCATCAAATTCAAACTTATCCTCATACCCCAGTGATTTTATAACTTTCTTGTTACCAAATAAGATAGTCTTTATCAGACCTTCCTGATCTGCCCACTGATAAACAGTATAACTCTGTATGTTCCCTTTTTGAAAGAAATATATCTAACCTTCTCTTAAATGTATGTATTGTATCTGCCATAACCACCTCCCTGGACAATGAATTCCACAATTTAACAGACCTTACTGTAAAAAAAAACCTTCCTCTGCTGAAGTCTAAACCTCCTTTCCTCTAATCTCAAGGGGTGTCCCCTGGTCCCCTGATCAGGCCTTGGAATAAATAACTCACCGCAGAGATCCTTGTATTGACCTCTCATATACTTGTACAATGTGATAAGGTCTCCTCTTAGTCGTCTTTTCTCTAGAGTAAATAAACCAAGTTTGTCTAGTCGTTCCTCATATGTCAAGTCCTCCATTCCCTTAATTAATTTTGTTGCTCTCCGCTGTACCCTCTCTAGTTATAGTTTATACTTTTTCATCCGACCTGAAAGCTCCACATAGTATGAAGGGTAGGACACGACACTAAGCAATATCTCCAGAAATGTTGGTGATCAAGCCACAACCAAATACTTACTCAACCATCGACAGTCATGATAAAGATGACTGCAATCAAATCTAATTGTCCTGACCATTAGTGAGGTCAAAAGAACACCTTTCAAATACGTGGTATAAACTCTGATTCAAGTGAGCTCTAAATCCAATAAACAATACAGGGACTCAAAGGAATCATTCTGGAAACATTCAAACAAAAACTCCAAACACTTCTATGTGATAACAAAACAATATACAATATACAATATACAACGATGCAGTCATGCACAGTAGACACTGCTGTGCGTGCTGCAGTCATGCGCAATAGAGACTGCCCGCGCCGCGGCTGATACAGAGCTGGAAGCTCCTAAGGAGCGTCCAGCTCTGTATCAGCCACGGTGCTGGCAGTTTCTAGTGCACGTGACTGCCCCGCGACCAGCTGGCAGTGGCACTGTGGCCAGTCTAACGGGCTCTTCAACTAGTTAACCGATAATGTGATAAATTGTTTTAAAACAATATCTACTCACCGCTGCACAAAGCCGTTGCGGATCTGGAGCAACTCCCCACAATCCTGTCCAGGGACTTCGACAGACGCAACGACACTGGAGGGGAGTGCTACTACGGATCCACCGATCATCCACAGCCAAAGAGGACCCGAAGGACGTGTTGAATAAAATCAATTTATTTCTTCAAGTAAAATAATCTTCCTAGTTGATAGTCACATGTACGAACACAGAAGCTGTACACGGTATAACATTAGGAACACGAACCGCCTAATGCGTTTCATGAGTGTATCACTTAATCACGAATCGCGTTAGGCGGTTCGTGTTACTAATGTTATACCAAGTACAGTTTCTGTGTTCGTACGTGTGACTATCAACTGGGATGATTATTTTGCTCGAAGAAATAAACTGATTTTTCTTTTTTCTTCAAAAGTTTTATTGGTATAGTCATAAAACAGATGGTTAACAAGCACAAAATACACAGTTTCTAAAAGAAAACAAGGGAGAAGCGCGTGAGGCATGATATACTATTCAGCAAGTTGTAGTCTAGATCACATAGCTAAGAAATGTCACAATAAGCAACAATGTAGGTTCAATTTTAAGTCGAAATAGAACTCAGTATAGGCGGTATGCCTCAGGCGAGGGCTGAACAGCTGGGTTTGGAATAAATAAAAGAAAAGTGAGTATAGGAAGGGATGAATAGAAAG
Organism: Rhinophrynus dorsalis; assembly: GCA_037306005.1. Classification (NCBI taxonomy): domain Eukaryota; kingdom Metazoa; phylum Chordata; class Amphibia; order Anura; family Rhinophrynidae; genus Rhinophrynus; species Rhinophrynus dorsalis. The sequence goes on along the minus strand of CM074720.1, from coordinate 15,552,853 downwards.
CAAAGAAGTAGGGAATAAAGGGTCTCAGATTTAGAGGGTGGAAATAAGAGATGGGCAGATGTGGGCAAGTGCAAGAGAGAAAGAGGAAGAAAAGAAAAAAGAGAGGATGGGGGAAGGAGAAGATAAAGAGAGGATAAGATAAGGAGATTGACGGTCATTATTGAAGATAAGTTAACCCTTTGAGTGCCGGAGGGGTACGCAACGCATTGCTTTGCAATGCGTTGCGTACCCCTCCGGCACTCAAAGGGTTAAAGCGTGACAGCGAGGTGAGGAGGGGGGGGCATCATGGTGAGATAAAGCAGAGGACTATAACCAGGTCTGAGAGTTACCTGGAACTGGAGCCACAAGGAGTCCATGTTGCAATGGACCAAAGGGCCATAAAATGAGACAAAACTGAGGAAATAAACTGATTTTATTCAACACGTCCTTCGGGTCCTCTTTGGCCGTGGATGATCGGTGGATCTGTAGAAGCACTCCCCTCCAGTGTCATCACGTGATAACAAAACAATAGAAATAAATGTCTATGACTACAAAAAAAATCTATTTGACCTCTTGAGTGCCAGAGGGGTACACAACGCATCGCAAAGAAACGTGTTGTCGCTCACACCTCTGGCACTCAAAGGGTTAAAAACTGAAGAGCAAATCATAAGGATTAAAAAAAACTGTGTACCATAAAATTTGTAATTGGATGTGTGCAAAATATATATATTCATCAAATATTTCCATAACCTATATAAATATGAACTACGAGATACACAAATGCCACAGTGCTTTAAAAAAATAGTGATGTAAATATTGTGCAAATGACAGAATAAATGAATAATGTAAAACACACTTCAAAAACACCATTATGTTTTCCGATGAAATATGAATGAACAAAATACTTAGTAAATAAGTGAACTCCATGTCTTTGATGTAATCAGACTCATAATGTTAAATATGTTCATCAATATTCTAATGTGAAAAGAACATAAAATGTTGTAAATAATATATTATGACTTATTTAGTGTTTAAACTAGATCCAGGGAGCTCGCTGTCAAGGAGATAAAAGTGTAAAAAAAAAGCAGTGGAGAGAAAAAATATTGACTTTCTAGGATATGGAAATACGAAATAAACAGTTACTTACTATCCCTTTATATCAGTGGTTCTTAATCTTTTTTTATTCGGGGCACCCCTAACGTGTAATCTAGAACATTCGGGGCGCCCCTAACATATTTAATGTACTTTATCAAGGGCGTAATGAAGGGTACAATACATAAATATACAGTTATTATTAGGTTTTATAATCATAATAACAAAACCATGGCTGGTGCAAGGATTTTTGTATACACAGGCGAAGGTGCATTTTTATGCCCCCACCCCCCTCCGACCCAGCCACAATCCCCTGCCCCCCTGACCTTGCCACAATCCCCTGCCCCCCCGACCTTGCCACAATCCCCTGCCCCCCTGACCTTGCCACAATCCCCTGCCCCCCCGACCTTGCCACAATCCCCTGCCCCCGTCCACATATTCACCTCCACACTCTGCCCACCTCCACACTGCCCACCCCCTCCTCCTCCCCACCTCCACATTGCCCACACTGTCCACCTCCACACACTGTCCACACTGCCCACCCCCTCTGACCCGGCCACAATCCCCTGCCCCCATCCACATATTCACCTCCACACTCTGCCCACCTCCACACTGCCCACCCCCTCCTCCTCCCCACCTCCACATTGCCCACACTGTCCACCTCCACACACTGTCCACACTGCCCACCCCCTCCGACCCGGCCACAATCCCCTGCCCCCATCCACATATTCACCTCCACACTCTGCCCACCTCCACACTGCCCACCCCCTCCTCCTCCCCACCTCCACATTGCCCACACTGTCCACCTCCACACACTGTCCACACTGCCCACCCCCTCCGACCCGGCCACAATCCCCTGCCCCCATCCACATATTCACCTCCACACTCTGCCCACCTCCACACTGCCCACCCCCTCCTCCTCCCCACCTCCACATTGCCCACACTGTCCACCTCCACACACTGTCCACACTGCCCACCTCCACACGCTGTCCACACTGCCCACCTCACCATAAACACACACACTCACTCTCTCTATGACTAAGCACATGCTCTCTCTCTCTCTCTCTCAGACTAAGCACACTCTCTCTCTCTCTCAGATTAAGCACACTCTCTCTCTCTCTCTCTCTCTCTCTCTCTCTCTCTCTCTCAGACTAAGCACACTCTCTCTCTCTCTCAGACTAAGCACACTCTCTCTCTCTCTCAAATTAAGCACACTCTCTCTCTCTCTCTCTCTCTCTCAGACTAAGCACACTCTCTCTCTCTCTCAGACTAAGCACACTCTCTCTCTCAGATTAAGCACACTCTCTCTCTCTCTCAGACTAAGCACGCACTCTCTCTCTCTCTCAGGCTAAGCACACACTCTCTCTTAGACTAAGCACACTCTCTCTCTCTCTCTCAGACTAAGCACACACTCTCTCTCTCAGACTAAGCACACACTCTCTCTCTCTCAGATTAAGCACACTCTCTCTCTCTCAGACTAAGCACACACTCTCTCTCTCGCTCAGACTAAGCACACACACTCTCTCTCTCTCAGACTAAGCACACACTCTCTCTCTCGCTCAGACTAAGCACACACGCTCTCTCTCAGACTAAGCACACACGCTCTCTCTCAGACTAAGCACACACGCTCTCTCTCTCTCTCTCTCAGACTAAGCACACACGCTCTCTCTCAGACTAAGCACACTCTCTCTCTCTCTCAGACTAAGCACACACTCTCTCTCTCGCTCAGACTAAGCACACACGCTCTCTCTCAGACTAAGCACACACGCTCTCTCTCAGACTAAGCACACACTCTCTCTCTCGCTCAGACTAAGCACACACTCTCTCTCTCTCTCTCTCAGACTAAGCACACACTCTCTCTCTCACTCAGACTAAGCACACACGCTCTCTCTCAGACTAAGCACACACTCTCTCTCTCGCTCAGACTAAGCACACACGCTCTCTCTCAGGCTAAGCACACACGCTCTCTCTCAGACTAAGCACACTCTCTCTCTCTCTCTCTCAGACTAAGCACACATTCTCTCTCTCAGACTAAGCACACACTCTCTCTCTCTCAGACTAAGCACACACTCTCTCTCTCTCAGACTAAGCACACACTCTCTCTCTCTCAGACTAAGCACACACACACATTCTCTCTCTCAGACTAAGCACACACTCTCTCTCTCTCTCAGACTAAGCACACATTCTCTCTCTCAGACTAAGCACACACACACACTCTCTCTCAGACTAAGCACACACACACTCTCTCTCAGACTAAGCACACACACTCTTTCTCTCTCTCAGACTAAGCACACACTCTCTCTCTCTCAGACTAAGCACACACTCTCTCTCTCAGACTAAACACACACACTCTCTTCTCTCAGACTAAGCACACTCTCTCTCTCAGACTAAGCACACACTCTCTTTCTCTCTCTCTTTCTCTCTCTCAGACTAAGGGGAGTTGACCTATCAGACTTTTAGAAATACTAAGTGGCTTCCAGTCTGACTGCTTTGACAGCTCTAGTGTCAGCCCATTCAGCCCCTGACTGGGCATTGAGTGACTCCTCACATAGAACAGCGAAACCAAAACATTGCCTGCCAGAACACTTAACACCTTCTCTGCAGTGTACACTCATCGGACACTTATTGGCTCGCCCAGGGTACCTCTATTTCCACATACAGCTACCCCATGGATTTAAAGGATACTTTGACAGTATACAGTTCTGCCATTTATCCCATAATCCTCAGTCAGCCAATCAGAAAGAATTTTGCCTATCTGAACGTACGTAGGATTACCATGCATCACACCAAGAGAACGACATGTTTTCCCATTTCTCCTGACTGTAGACATCACTTTACCCGTCATCCTAAATGCCTCTAAGGTTAAAATCAAAAGACTTACTGTTTTCACCGCCCCATTCTGCCGGATCTGTCAGAGACCCCAGCTTTGCAGACAGGGTCGGCCCAAGGCATTATACTGCCTGGGTCCATGGATGAAATGCTGCCCCCTCCCCCCCAAAAAAACAAAACAAAACAAAACAAAAAAACACCCACTAAAACACGTAAAAAAGGAAAAAAAGAAAAATCTTGGTCAGGGCTGAGCAATCATAATCTCATTTCTGCACTAACATTATGTTAGTGCAGAGATGACATTTTTATGATGCCCAAGCCTAACCACAATTTATTCCCTTTTTTCCAATACAAAAATAAGCTTAACAGGACACACACATTGCCCCTCAATCTCCACAATGCCCCCCATATCTCAACAATGGCCCTTCCACAATGCCCCTTCCAAAATGCCTCCTTCATCTCCACATTGCCACTTCCACAATGCCCCCTTCATCTCCACATTGCCCCTTCCACGATGCTCCCTTCATCTCCACATTGCCCCTTCATCTCCACATTGCCCCTTCCATGATGCCCCCTTCATCTCCACATTGCCCCTTCATCTCCACAATGCCCCTTCCACAATGCCCCTTCATCTCCACATTGCCCCTTCCACAATGCCCCCTTCATCTCCACAATGCCCCTTCATCTCCACAATGCCTCTTCATCTCCACATTGCCCCTTCATCTCCACAATGCCCACTTCCACAATGCCCCTTCATCTCCACAATGCCCCTTTTTCTCAAAAATGCCCCTTCCACATTGCCCCTTCATCTCCACAATGCCCCTTCATCTCCACATTGCCCCTTCCACAAGGCCCCTTCATCTCCACAATGTCCCTTCATCTCCACAGTGCCCCTTCATCTCCACAGTGCCCCTTCATCTCCACATTGCCCCTTCATCTCCACAATGTCCCTTCATCTCCACATTGCCACTTCATCTCCACATCGCCCCTTCATCTCCACAGTGCCCCTTCATCTCCACAATGTCCCTTCATCTCCACATTGCCACTTCATCTCCACATCGCCCCTTCATCTCCACAGTGCCCCTTCATCTCCACAATGTCCCTTCATCTCCACATTGCCACTTCATCTCCACAATGTCCCTTCATCTCCACAATGCTCCTTCCACAATGGCCCTTCATCTCCACAGTGCTCCTTCATCTCCACAGTGCCCCTTCATCTCCACATTGCCCCTTTCATAATGCCCCATCGTCTCCACAATGCCCCTTGATCCCCTACCTTGAGTCCCTGGTGGTCTAGCGGCGTGGCATCATGAGAGAGACTGTGCCTCCTTTGGCACAGAGCTGAAGCTCCCACACGATTCTCAGTAATGCAAAGCGCTGGGAGATGATGTCATCTCACAGCGCTCTGTATTACTAGATGATGTCATCTCTCAGTGCTCTGTATTACTAGAGTGCCGGATCTGGGAGATCAGCTCACAGACTGAGCTGCAGCTGCAGTTGCATGGCGAGGGAAGCACACAAATAATACCAGCTTTTCAAGCTCCCCGTTTTGGTGCCCCTCCACTGCCGCACCCTAAGGCGGCTGCCTAACCTGCCTTATGCTAGCGCCGGCCCTGAACAAAACTAAATATATTGTGCATAACAATTTCTATAAATCTTTATTTAAAAGCCCATTTTTGTTAGTCTTCATAGAAAACATGGGCACCCTAAGTTGATGTCAGTGGCATACCAAAGTGCCATGGCACCCTGGCTGAGAATCACTGCTTTATATTAAAGGGATAGTAATGTTTCACAATAAAAGCAGCTCCAATTGATCGTCATAGTATTTGGGCCATGGAGAATGTTATTTCAATACTGTCAGTAATTGAATGATAAAGTATCCCCCTCCCACCCCTTTTACTGGTGTAACACTGCTCACCTCAGAGCAGCAAGACTGTCCGGATGGATCACAGAGAGGGACGATCTTCAGTGATCATAAGAGAAAACCTGAAAAACCTGTCAAGTGGGGCAGGGTTTTCCTTATGGTCACAGTAAGAAGACTGTCCCTTGCTGTGACCTTTCCGGTCAAGAGACCAGATTCCACATCTGAGGGGAGGCAGCTTACACTAGGTAAAAGGGGCGGAAGGGGGATACTTTATCATTCAATTCCTCTTGTACTACAACTCTAACACTCTCCATGGCCCAAATACTATGAAGATTAATTGGAGCTGCTGTTTTTGTGAGACTTTACTATCCCTTTAATGCATCTCAGAGTCCTATGCCTCCATATGCCACAATAATGTCCCTCTTATCAATCCGTTCAGTCCTCCTGTGTTAAGTAGATGTTTATCTTTGAGGCCTTTGAAGAGCTGCTGCAGATATAATCACCCTGCCAATTCTGGTATTCTCACTTGGCTACCAACCCAGTATAGTGTAAGAGCTTAACAGCTCTCTACCGGGGAAGGGTTTCTTACAAAAGGTGAGGGCTAAGGGCTATCACTATGGAAAGTATGGCAATGACCCCTGAGGAGCAGGGCAGAGACCCATAACATGTGCAGGATGTTACACAGACTTTCACCTAAATACCATCTCTGGGAAAACGATACATTCTGTAGTGCTAGTCTTATCCCTCTCCTGAAGATGGGGGAGCTGGACAGATTGATAAGGGACACGGTATCGTGGCATACAGAGACAAGGATTCTGAGAGCAATTAAGCCACAGAAAAGGGCTAGTTTTATTTTTGAAAAGAAGCTAAGAATCTGTCACAGTACCTTGTTTCCAATATATTCAAAAGAAGTCTGCACTAATCCAATAAGGAAGGTCTCTGTCTATAATATCAGGCATATATACCTAGGTGCACTCAGGTTTAACTAGAGCTTAGAACAAAAAACAAGGTACTGGAGACAAGAGATGATGTCTCAAGCACCAAAGAAACCTTTGCAAAAGAGGCACTCAAACAGACGACCAATATATATGTATTTTATTAATGACAACAAATATTACATAGAGACTATATAAAAACATCTAAAATTAGAGGTACTGGTAGTACACAATAATATCAACCTCCTTATATTACTAGTGAAAAAAATATTTAGAAAGTGCATACATATAATTTATAGTGGATTGATATTTTTTCCACAAACCAATTTTTCTTTGCACATTTTTTTTTGTTCTAAGTACCTTGTTTCCAGCGCCGCCGCTTCAGCGACGCTCAGCGTCTTTCCAAGCATGATCTGCAGGCAAGAGCATACCTCCCAAGTGTCTCTCTTTAGGAGGGGCAGTCCTTCTTTAGACCCAAATCCCTCTGTCCCTCTTTCCCACTCTGATGTCCCTCTTTTTAGGAGATCAGACTGAGTGGTGTGTAGATAAGTGTATCATATAGTTCTACAGCAATATAACTTGCATTATTGTTTGTTTAAATATTGGTATATGTATTTATAAATTAGTCTGTGTAAATAAAATACTTTGGTCTTGTTATAAGTCATTTATTAGGTTACACAAAGATGTATGAATAGGTCATGAAATAGCCTAAACATCCCCTTTAGCAATTTGAAATGTTGGGAGGTATGCAAGAGGCTTCAAGCATGCTGCAGGCCTCTGTTTCCTGTAGTCTCCTCCTACCTACTTCCTCCCTCTAGCTGCTCCTCCTATCTACTTCCTGTGGAGGGGTTTAAAGGGCAGACTGAGTCCTGACTCAGTCACCCTTACGTTGTTGTTCTGAGCAGTTCTTTTTCTAGTATTCCTGATTCCTGTGTATGATCCGGCTTGTTTGTCCATCCATTCTGGTGTTGACCTGTGACTCTGTCTGACTGTTCTCCTTGGTGTTCCTATATGGCTGAGATATCCTTTCTGGTGCAAACCTGTGACTCCGTGTATGACATAGGCTTGTCTTGCTACCCACTCTGGTGTTGACTTGGGGCTCTATCCACTGCGCACATTATTTGACACTGATTCATTTGGAATAGATAGATAGATAGTTATGAGATAGATAGATAGATAGATATGAGATAGATAGATAGATAGATAGTTATGAGATAGATAGATAGATAGATAGATAGATAGATACTATCACGGTGCCTGTGCTATCTCTGGCAACATTATGACCAGGGCTACTTCCTGATTCCTTTTATTGGCTAACATAGTTTTGCTCCACCCAGTGATAGCCCTTAAATACTGAGCCCTGTAACTTCTGCTGTGCCCTCTCGTGGTGTTCCCGTTGCTAAGCGCTTGTTCCTGTATTCTTGTGACTCCTGTGTATGACCCAGACTGCCTGACTGCTCTGCCTTTATACGTTCCTGCTCTGTGTATCGACCCGGCCTGGCTGACGTTCCTGCTCTGTGTACCGACCTAGATTGACTGATGTTCCTGCTCTGTGTATCGACCCGACCTGGCTGACGTTCCTGCTCTGTGTACAGACCCGGATTGGTTGCCGTTCCTGCTCTGTGTACCGACCCCGGCCGCTTGATGTTTCTGCTCTGTGTACCAACCCGGACTGGCTGATGTTCCTGCTCTGTGTACCGATCTGGTCTGGCTCATTGCTCCACCCGGTGATCTGGTTAGGGGCTGTCCTCCGGTGTCCTCCCTGTCTACGGACAGATCATCTGGTTGCCTCATTGCTGCTCCTGCAGTCTTGTTACTGTGACCCGGTCACCTGTTTGTGCCTCGTGATCCTACAACCTGGTGTTGGAGATCCCTCCTGTTGCACCACGGTACGCTTGACCTGTTACTGATGCAAGCTGAGGTTGGTCTATTCCTGGGTGCCTCTGGCTGTTCCCACTATCTGGCAGTTGCCTTCAGGTCTGAGCGTACGTTAACCCCTTGTGGGTTGGTCCCATAGCACATTGGGTCACAGTCTATTGCAGTCTCGGTTTGGCGTTACTCTGTGCCTACAGTTGAAGTCCTCCTTTACTGTTCGGTAGTCTACCACTTGTCTGAGTCTGAGTGTCCATAAAACCGTTACAGATAGATAGATAGATAGATAGATAGATAGATAGATAGATAGATAGACAGATAGATATGAGATAGATAGAGAGATAGATAGATAGATAGATAGATAGATAGATAGATAGATAGATAGGCTTTTGCTAGTTTCAACTGAGTGTTTGGGTGCTTAATGTTTACACATTTGGTGGATACTTATTAATGAGAAGGGTGGAAAACACTAATCTATAGTATCCGCAAACACAGCCTCCCTAGACAAAAAAATTTGGCAACTTTACTGCCCTTACTGTTTAAAAGCCCCATCTTTTTTTAACTCCAAGGCACGTTTCCTCTAGTCTTAATGGATGACACACTGTTCTTTTCTCAGTTCTTTGAGTAAACTGTTCCCCAGAGAGTGCCTACTGTTGACCTGAATATATTTGTAAATAGTAATCACAAGCCACTGGTAACTCTTTGAATTCCAGTGAGTAGCTCTTTCCATTTCACACAGGTATCAGGCTATCTGGCCTGCCAGAGACAGGCCCAGTGGTTGAAATCCACTCCCCAAATAACTACAGCTAATGTGGGCACAGCTTTCATCCACTGTACCCAGCAGTAGCCAATCAGAGAGAGGACAGCCATGTAGCTAGAGGCCTCTTTGTCAGGGTTTTTCATGGTTTCATGGTTTTCCCACCCCTCTGCCATAATATCTGCTTATATATATTCTGTATGTTTTGTCGCAACAGTTTATATGGTTAAGTGTGACAAATGTGGTGTCAAAGTGGGCAAAAGCCACAGTAAGGCTCCGTATTCACTCACCCATTGTAACAAATGTTGCCATCTTTCTATTATAGTCATTAAACGTTTTAATAAACCACTCTAATAACTTTAAACACGGGGAGACACTATCAATCAGAAAATGTTTGGCTCACTGCAGAGCCATATGTTTAATCCTCTGTACTGAACATGGATTCCTTATGCTAATAATTACTCATCTTGTAACATAATTCTATCACCTTGATCCACTAAGAAGGTCACTCATTTCCTGTGTGGAACGTTGTTATTGGAAGTCGTGGGAAGAGTTGGTTAAGCAGTTTTGGAGAGCTTAATAAGTACAGTTATATATCCATATATTTTCAGTACATGGTTTATAATAGCTCAGTACATCTTTCATTGATTAAAATAATTGGATGATTACAAGCTATACATATTTCTTGTGTAACTTTTATATCATAACATTCTCATAGCTCTGTTTTCAACATAAGGACATTTTTAATGCAACGTTGTGTTGCACGCTCGATAGAGGATGACATTTTCAAAGGATACTGATTAAAAGTCTTTCTCATAAAAGAAAAGTTTGGCGACTCCTTGCGTTATAAATCCCTAATGTGAACAAACCCAGTTTGGCTAGTCTTGGTTTATATCTAAAATCTTCCAATCCCTTGATAAATCCTGCCCAGTCTATAACTGCTTTCTACACTTATTATTTGATAGTGGTGACGGAGGAGACAACAAAGAAAGTGATATTCACCGCTTGTGCCAACAAATAACATAGAAAAACATTATTTTAAAATAAAATGACTCATTACGGTATTTTTTTTATCTTGGTAAGATGCTGGAGATTTAAACCCATGTTGCAATGTTAAGATGTTGTCAGTAGAAATCTAATTTAATTTCTGTATCACTTTCTATTCCACTTAACTGCTGTAACTTGTATTTGGCTTATCAATACCTCACCGTTCCCACATGGGGCCCACTCATTCTTGGAAGTGGAGTCTACAAATTAAGGATAGAATCATATTTCTCCTGGGCAAGAAGAGACGTAATGTTTCTATCTACTCAATCAGTACAATTGTGGAAACAAGAGAGAGATTGATGAATGAATTTAGCATGAAATGTATAACATAAATTAATCAAATTTACCTTATTTAAACTAATTACAGCTGTCTTAGAAAGCATTAGAGCTTGCTCATGAAAAAGACCCGAGATATGTAAAATAGGAAACATATCGGTAATGGGTAGCCCATTGAACCAATTAACCTAAAAGACTCCTATATGTGAGCACACCCTAATAATAATATATAAGTAGAATTTATTGGGCAAAAACACACACATAAAAGGGGCTGCCTTGCAAATGAGTAAATACCATCGAAAATTCATATGGCACTGAAAATACAAAAAATATATATATTACACTGCTCAGAATGAACGTAGGTGTATACACATTTCAAAGTACAGAATAAAAAATAAAAGCTAAATGAATCCTTTTATATTGAGGGTGCAATGTTCAAAAAGTTATAGTTAATGAAATTGTCTGTAATCAGAATGAAAAATGACATAACCATCAATTCTCAGACATATTACCGTCATTTTTTTAATCCAATTCCGTCATCTTTGTCAAAGGGAAACGGCAGTCTTAAAAGTGGACGTGGTTTAAACTACTGTCGTATTGTAAGGTATTTTCAGAAAAAAAATGGTTTAGTCATCACTTTTTTTGTCTGCTTAATGGAATTTTTGCCAACAAAATAAAAATGTTTCTGGTAAAAAAAAAAAAAAGTCCTTATTTCTTTGAAAATTTTCAATTTAGAGACCAAATTAGAAACATTTTTTTTTTAAGTTTTAAAAGTTTATGGAAGACTTACAGATTACAATAGAATCAATCCAATGAAGTAAAAGATGACAAGAGTGTACAAACCGAGATGTTTTATAAACATAAACAACATTTAATAGCATATATATATATATATATATATATATATATATACATACAGTTCATGGAGAGAGACGGAAGTCACGGGGTTTCTTGTGAAAGTAAATGATGTTACATCTTTATTGGAATCGATGTTTCGGCTAGAGATCAAGATCTTGAAAAAGGCTGCGCTGGTAGCCGAAACGTTGATTCCAATAAAGATGTAACATCATTTACTTTCACAAGAAACCCCGTGACTTCCGTCCATAGGATGGTGTAGTAACAGCGCCACTATAAATTTTCAGGTCACTGTGATATTGCACCTAAAAAATTCAAGTTTGAGCTGTTATAATTTTTTAATAAAATACCTCTCAGCAGTGGGAGTTCCCTTGTTTTACTCAGGGGGATAAACCCTACAACATATATATTTTTACATTTTAAGTATTACTATCCCTTTATATACACTCTGGGAAATCTCGGCCTAGGAAACTTACTAGACATTTTCCAACTGAAACCTTCTGAGTTTAAAGGGATAGTAATACCTAAAATGTAAAAAAAAATATGTTGTAGGGTTTATCCCCCTGAGTAAAACAAGAGTACTCCCACTGATGAAAGATGTTTCATTCAAAAGTTATTAATTTTCAAAGTTGAATTTTTTAGGTGCAATATCACAGTGGCCTGAAATTGTAGAGTGGCGCTGTTGCTACACCGACCTATGGAGATTTATGGTCCTGAGACCAGAGCTG